>ML211182.1:0-51989 GCA_004369055.1 Polyporus arcularius HHB13444
CGGTTTTCGGAGTATGAAGAGTTCCGTATCTACTCGTAGTTCTGATTAATAATCGGAGTATAATTGAATATATTTTTATTCTTGAGAAGCCTTAGTCGGACAATGTCGGAGACGCCGGCGCGGCCAACCATCACGTGCGTGGCGGCTTGTCGCGACTCGCGCCCGGCATGAACCTGGTTCGGCCATCGACGACGACGACGGTGGTTCCGACCTCGACCTCCGCACCTCTGCCCTCCAGACTAGGTCTCTCCGGGCTTTCTGGCTGTGATCTGCGCGCACTGCCCGTGCCACTCTGCTGACGAGACTCACGCCGGCCCATTATTCCTATTTCAACCTTCTGCGAGTTCTGCCGTGACGTACAGATACCCGCCGCCCCTTCTTCCTGCCACACCATCTCCCACCTGCCCACCCCGCACACACCCCGCGCGCCGACGGCCCCAGGCTCCTGAGCGTGAACCATGAATTTCTTCAAGACAAAGCCCCGCACGCCCCCCGATCTGGTGCGAGGGCTCCGGGATGCGCTTCCGAGATTAGAGGCGGGGCCACCGGGCGGCGAAGTCAGGAGGAAGGTGAGGAGCGAGTTGGCTATTGGGCAGGACGTTGTATCGACGGAGACGGCGTTGGTTGCAGGCGAACGAGGAAGTCGGGAAGAACCTGCAGCAAATCAAGTCGATCTTGTACGGCGATGGAGGTGCGTGCTCTCCCCCGGACTCCCAGCGCGACGCGCGTGTGCTGATGTTGGGCGTGGTGCGTGGCCCAGAGCCGCTCCCGGAGCTGGTGGCACAGCTCGCGCAGGAGACGTACAGCACCGATCTGCTGTTCCACCTGCTGCAGAACATCCACAAGCTCGAGTTCGAGAGCCGCAAGGACGTGGTGCAGATCTTCAACAACCTTCTGCGGCGGCAGATCGGCGCGCGGTTCCCCACGGTGGAGTACCTGTGCTCGAAGCCGGAGGTCCTGTTCGCTGCGTTCGATGGGTATGCTAACGAGGAGGTTGCGCTGAATACGGGCATGATCCTGCGGGAGATGCTGCGGCATGAGCCGCTGGCGAAGATCTTGCTGTACTCTGAACAGTGAGTGGCATGTTTGTTTGGTCCGAGGCTGCACGAGAGCTTCACACATCTTTCACCAGGTTCTACCGATTCCCCCACTACATCGAGACTACGACGTTCGGTATCTCGTGCGATGCATATACCAACCTCAAGGAGACTCTGACACGACACAAGGCGATGGTTGCCGAATATCTGGACAAGAACTATGACAGAGTAAGCTTTAGACTTGTCCGTTCATCTTCGCTTCGCTGACAGCTCCGCCTCTTCAACCACAGTTCTTCTCGTCCTTCACGACGCTGATCCTGTCGAATAATTACGTCACGAAGCGACAGTCTCTGAAACTGCTTGGGGAGATCCTGCTAGATCGCGCAAACTTCAACGTGATGACCCGCTACATCGCAAGCGAGACGAATCTCAAGATGATGATGAACATGTTGCGTGACAAGAGCAAGAACATCCAGTTCGAGGCGTTCCACGTGTTCAAGGTGCTCCTTCACGTTTTCCATCTGTACGCAGCTGTGACTCAAGCATGTGCTGCAGGTGTTCGTCGCCAACCCGAAGAAGCCACCACAAATAGAGAGCATACTGCGGCGGAACAGGGACAAACTGCTCAAGTTCCTGAAGGAGTTCCATAACGACAAGGAAGGTGAGCAGCACGGCGTCATCCTCCCCGCCACCGGCTTCGGACACTGACGCAATCATCTTCTGCGCTAGACGAGCAATTTATGGTGAGTCGGTGCAAGGCGCCTGCCTCAGCTGCTCAGATGACACCGATTGACCGATCCGCTTTTGCAGGACGAGAAGCAGTTCTTGATAGTGCAGATACAGAATCTGTGATTGCGCGACGCCTGGCGGCGTTTCAGCCACACCTCGCGGACGTCTCTCCGAGCCGACCCTCCCTCATCCGGTTAGTTTGGCATACATACATACTCCGGAGCGCGCTGGTTTCTTGTGTCGGCTTGATCACCATCGCTCTGGCCCTCCATTACACGCCCAGCTTGCTCCTGCTATCCGCCCAGCACATACCCTCTCCGGTCCACCTACTCATCTCGCTCCCCTTCCATTCCGTCTCCGTCGGTGTACCATTTCCCTCGCCATGTATCAGTAATAGCATCGGTCTCGGCCCAGATTGCAGTCCCGTTCTCCTCCTCTCGCTGTTTGCTGTTCGTCGTCTCCGTCGTCCGCAGCCTCCGTCGTTAGCGTTGTCAGCTCTTTGTTGTGTGTTTGCGTTCGCACCGCCCCCGTACGGATTGTAATTACCGTTCCCTCGTTCTCGTTCTTTCTTCTTCTTCCTTCTTGGTCCTCGTAGCGCATCGCTTGCCTTCTGTTGGCGGGACTGTGAACTATCTACGCGTATGGACGAAGAAGTCAGTCTCAGTCCCAGGTTATACTTAGCAGACTGCAATGTCGTTGTCGCGGGTGCGATGTACCGTCTCAGGCCCTCCCCGGATGGAGGCCGGGGCTTGCGCTTGCGCTCTCGATCTTGAATCTACCCCGTATCGAGTCCCCCCTTGGTTCCCGCCTGACACGGTTGAATCGTCGTCTCGACTTCCCAAGATCTCAACCCGGTGTCCTGACCCTGTGTCTATACATACGTTGCACGATGTGGATCCGTTGAATCATGCACGAGCTCGGCATGACGAGTGCCTGTAACCTGGGCCTCTTTGGCACCCTCGTCCCGTCGTCCGGGCCCTGATAATGATTCATTCACTATCACGAAGCACGAAGCACTGTCGAGGTGGAGACGGTCAACGTTCCGGATCTCTCGAGTCTCGAGTCTCGGGTCGTGAGTCCTTTCTGCGCTTCGGACGTTCCTGATCACGCTGGCGAGCTCAATCTGTAACCACCGGAGACGATGGGCGGCGGAGGTCAGGTGAGCTCGGGGAATCGGGAGGCGTCACAGGCTACGCACAGAGGTCGAGGTTCTCGTCCCCCGCGAGCTCCCCAAGTGTATCAGCTGTGGTCTCACACTAGAGCTGTGCATGCGGGGTCCGGGGCCGGAGGTTCGATGGAGACTTGGTGCAGTATTTGCGAAAGATGCGATGTTTGCGCCATCCGATCCGCACAACTAGCACTCAGTACTTGGCAGGCCTCGGGCGCAGCTTTAGAGCACGTCTTCGGGGTGTTCTCTTCAGGTCCTGCCCTCACACCTCTAAGCTTTGTGTTCAGTCATGCCAGGAAGCCCACGTCCTCGGCATTCGACCTGGCAGAGCTTCTGACTTATCGGGGAGCAAGAAGGTCGAGGTACTGATAGATCCATCCGAGCTATACATTCGCGTTCGCGACGAAGAAACATCAAGGCCATTCACGTGCGTCATTGATTGGACGTATAGATATGTGTTCCCATCCCGTAAGACCTATGTACGAACCCAGGGCCGGGAGCTGTTCGCGTCTTTCGGGACGCTGCTGCGCTACGGAGAAGTCGTCGCATGGAGACAAGGCCCGGACGCCGTATGTCTCGCGTGCGGCGCACATGGGAAATGAGCACCCTGGATCCCGCGCTATCGAGTGGCACCAAGAGTCTCGACGGCACGCTCTTCATCGATGCACCACAAGTGGCGTGCGAGGCTCGATATGCGTCGGGCGGGAGGTCATTGTAAGGTCGTGCTTCGCTTGCCGAAAAGCCGTATATGAAGGGCGAGCCAGTCCTCCTATTTGCGACATAACGGCTGATCGCTGGGGCGTCGATCCGCTCTCATAACGGAACGACCGCATTCAAGTTCTCATGCGCCTGCAAAGGATGGTTCTCGCCATGGGAGGGACGGCCGCGGAGGCACCTTGGCGAATGGCGAATTTTCTTGTTCACGGGTTCGTGAGTGGTACAATTGGCTCTTCTAGCGTGACGAGTGCGCTTCTTCCTGTGCCTTTGAGCTCCACGAGAGAAAGAGAGGTGATTGAGCGACGGGGATGGGAAATGGTGACCGAGGTGTGGAGGAGGACATAAATCGAGGGTCCGGAAGGTACGGACAGGGAACTTGCTAGCATCCCCGAGCAGAGGCATGGACGGCGGACCGACATTGTCGAGTCGCGGGCTCGAATGAGGCTTCTCTTCTCGACGGATGCCCGCCAAACGCGTCTTCACACTGCCTCCTGGCGAGCTGCCGTTCGACGTTGACGCCGCGAGCGATGATCACGGAGCGAGTATAGATGGACGCTAACGGGTAGTCGTGGTGCTCCGATTGCTGCTCAGGCCGCTCCGAGGCCTTATCTCTTCCTTCAAGTAGTGCTTCCGAGGAAGGAGGCGGCAGAAGTATTGTCGACGTGTATCAGACTCAACGCGAGACGGCTGCATTGCTGGCCGCTGCTAGCAGTCAGAACGCAGGGCTACGGGCTGCAGAGCAGACCATAACCTCGTGTGCCACGGCCGAGCGCGGTTCGGGCAGGCTCGTGCACGATACAGACCGCCGAAGGCGTCACCGTCGAGTCGTGAACTCAGCGAGCCCGGAGGACGGGCCAAACTCCTCCCGTGACCCGCGGTATACCGAGCCGCTGCACTCGATGGAGACCCTGAGTGGTTCGTAGAGATCCAGGAATCGAAAGGAAGGCAAGAGCGACCCCTAGCAGCAGGTATCAGTGAATAACTCACGATCGAGAAGACGAACCTGAGCTAAAAGCCATGCAGCGGTCGCGTTTAAAGCTCGCGATGTGAGGATTACCCTCAGCCTACCGCGCAACGCATTGCACATTATCGTCCCGCAGGTGTTCGCGGCAGAGTCGGGAACTTCGACTGCCGGCATGTTGAGAGGATCGACCCAGACGACGCGATATTCGCGCGTTGGGTGCTCGGACCGCAGTACCGCAGTACCTTGATTATCCTCACGATTCGGAAGAGGTAGGCCACCTCCGCCAGCCCCGTCATCGATGAATCTCCGCTGCTATGCCTGCAAGTGCCTTATCAGATGCGTTCACGAGATATGTGAGCGGTTGGTTCATGCGTCCACTATCTGGGACAGCTTACGAATGCTAATTCTGGCAGCACTGCCAGTGACGTGCGGCTGGAGACCCGCCGCGCACCCAAATACATGCTGCTGGACAGGAGTACGGTCTTCAGCGTGTAAGATGGGTTTGGGGGCCAGTCGCACAGTCGCATGGCTCCTCTGCATACTATATAAATCATCATAGCGCGTGAGACGAGGGTTGTCGGGTGGACTTGTGAGACGATACTTACAAAAGTATGAGCTGTTCTTGCCGGACAAAACACCACAGCACTGAGAGCTGCTACGGCAACCTCAGGCATACTGTCGGCACTATTGCGATCCCTGCCAATGATGTTTGCTGCAGACTGACCGCAGGCAAGTCGGGGTTATCACTCCATTCTCATCAAGCTCGGTTTCATGATTTTCGTAATATGGTCGAGTACCGCATGTAGAAGACGTATCCGTCAAGAGCAAACGACGGAGAGGACGACTGGCCAGGATTCGGAGCTTTCGAGTCAAGGTAGCCACAGGGTCACAATGCACGTGGCAGAGTCACGTCACATCTTTGGAAATTTGCGGCGGGATTGTGGCGGCGTTGAGTATGTAACGCTGACTTGTTCCTCTACCTTGTTGCATTGCGGACGAGAGATGCACATCATTGTCCACACATACCCAAGCTGTCTCTGTGGGCGGTTGGCCATCGAGGCTGCCAGTGATTTGGGAGAGCGTGCGCGAACTTTCCGAATCGAAGTTCTCGCCTTCTAAGAGGTATGTCGGCTGCAATCCAGTTACACAGTTGGCTGATGGCGGGCACGAAACAGCATACACTTCTTCAATGTTCTATGTCTGATCGGCGAACGACCCAGGCGACGCGCCTGGATCTGACGGAGGACTGAGGTTCTCTCAAGCTGCGTCATCCATATCCGTGAGCGTACCCGTTGTCCTCGGTGCTCTACACCCGTGTACCTTCTGGTCCTTCCGCGGACGCTACAAGGCCGCGAATCTTTACCATGGCTGCGCGGGCGAATTAGAACATACCCAGCGCAGGCATGCCCTCCAGGATCCAACCCCTTGTATGATGCTATTCACGGGACCTCTCTCTCAGGCGCTCTTGCCCCATTGCGCTGAACACCTGCTTCGCCTCGTCATCGCACAGGCTGCACTCCTTCTGCAGCCGTCGTTGATATTGACCTCCGACAAGACATTAACTGCCTTCCTCACCTCGTGTGACGACTCGGACTCCCACCGCAGTATGAACCCCAGTGCCGCCGCGGGCGTTCCCTCGCTCGGTCCGCCTAGCGAAGCATGTACCGGATCCCTCGAACACCCGCTCTGGGGACGCAGTTGCGGTAAGTTCAATATTCGCTCAATGTGCGATCGCGAGGCCTTGTTGCTCCTGTGACAGATCTTGAGATGTCAACAGGGCTGTGATGCTGCGTATTGCCGGCGTGCGTGGACGTGGCGCTGTGCAGAGAGGTACGTACAACGACGAGCTTAATGCATATTGACGAGTAGCAGCTGCTCTGCATCAAGCACGCATGCGAGACATGGCGTGAAGTGGCATAAGGGCTTCCGTCATCCGTGCTGACCATGACACTTCACTATACCAGGCGCCATCGACACGAGGTTCTGAGTCTCAAGGCCCAGGGACCCCGATCCGGAATCCGATCATATACTCCCGTCCGGCGTTGAACAAGCCTTCTTGCCCGTGGAACCCAGCAGCGTCAGGCTGAGCATTCGGAGGTTCCCCGTGCGTCAGCCGGGTCTGGGAAGTCGCCCACCTTCAAGTTCCGTCTCTTATCGAATAGGCAACCGGCGACATCCCCGCAGACGATATTCCCGGCTGCCATCGTCCCGATAGCGTGCCATCCCTTCGGTAACACTATCCCAGGGATAGTACATCACTGTTCATCACATCGACTTCGATAGGAATCCGCCCGTTTCGGCGGCTCCAGAGATGCAAGGCCGATTCGAGCGCCTCGTGCTCAGGACGTCGAACATGTCCTTTCCGTCCGCCTCGTACATGGGCTAGCCGCGGCACGCGACGCGCGTTAGGCGACGGATTCTGCCACCTTATTATCCCCTTCCCAGCTCCTGCCCCTTCGCCCCCCGCGCCCGCGCTGGTCTCATTCACCGCTGATCATGCTCGTCCTCCATCCCTCCTCCCAGTGCGACGTTTGCCTCGAGGGCTACTATGGATCCAAGGAGCCCGTCTCTATCGCTTGTGGGCACACGTTCTGTAACAGGTCTGTGTTCTTCGTAGACAAGCCGCCTTCGCCGCTGATAGGGCTCTGCCGTCGACAGATGCTTGCAGTCGTTGCCAAAACCCGCTTGTCCTCTCTGCCGGAGCAGAATAGAGTCTGACGACGTCCGGCGGGTCCGCGTCGACAAGACTCATTTGCCTCCGTCAACGCCTTCGCTCTCGTTCGCCGACATCGACGCCGCCCGGAGACTGCAAGCGCAATCGACACGCCTTGTGCTACATGGAGGCTCCACCGATGAATACCGCGAGCTCATAGGCGAGCTTGGCAGCTGGCTGGAGACGCAGCACGCCCAGGAGGTACGTTACGTCATCTCGTTCGGGTCTCCCGCGTAGCGTGCAGCACTCACCCTTCTCGTAGCACGGCGACCTGCGTGCCACACATGTCCTTCTGTGGAAGTATGGTGAGACCCAAAAGAAACTGGAGTCGCAGAAACGTCGCGTCGTGATCGCCGAGGACAAGATCGCTGTTGTAGAGCAAAGCTGCTCCGACCGCATCGCAGCCGTAGAGCAAACCTGCTCCGACCTCCAGAGGCAGATCGACGAAGAGCGAGAGCATTTGAACGCGCAGTTGCAAGAGGAACGAGAACTCTCCGCGGCGAAGTACGAGGAACTCGAGCAGAAGAGCTTCGAGGAGCGCGAGCTTCTGCTGGCTGCGGAGAGAGAGCTCGAGGAGGACAAGGCGCGATTAGCGAAGGAGTGCGAAGAGTGGAGAACGTGAGTAGTCTCTCGTCTACCTGATATCCAGCCACTGATAAGTAATCCTTAACAGCAAAGTACGCGGTTCATCCATCTGCTTTGTTTGGCCAGTTTCACTGACCTGCTCTTCCTCAGTGTGACCAGGTTTCGAATGAATGTCGCCGCCTTGCTGACGAGCTGGCTAAGGTTAAGCGTCATGGTTCTCCTCGATCCGACCAGTCTGTCTACTCTTATCTTTACGATAGGACGGCTGATACCGTCGCCACCGAGCCCGACTATGTCGCAGACAGAGACGCCGTCAAGGACAAGGACAAGGTCTTCCTCTTCTCCCCAGTGCCGCTCTCCCAGCCCGTCCCAGACCTACCTTCCAGCATGTCCCACTTCAACCCTCTCGCAGACGACCTCGACGACTCCTCTGATGAAGCGCTCGATAAGAGCAATTCTATGCTGAGGTCGACCTCTGCCCGCTCGATCCCTATCAAGCAGCGATCGGACTCGCACCGCGACCGCGCACGGAGCAACGCATCCCTGCTCTCCCGCCCAGATCCTGACGCGATGTCCATATCGGTACCCAGGACTAACTTCGACGTACACATGGGCGGTTGTTCGGTTTCGCCCGACGGTCTCGCGTTCCAGTACGGCTCGCGCCCCAGGGAATCTGTTACAAACTCCCTTGAACGCCTACCCGAGAACGCGCTCGGGCTTCGTGCCGACCTTACGCGACCACCCCTCACTGGAACTGAATCGGTCCGGAAACTTCATGATCTCCTCACAGACCCGCCTCGGAGCACGCCGGCGAACTCGCCTCGCAAGTCTTCGGTTTCTGACGCTGAACGCGAGCGCGCCCGCGCCCGTGCGGCGGTCCCGGGCGCCATGTCTTCCACACGTACCCCTTCGCCCGTCTCCAGCACCTCGCAGTCTTACTCCTCCTCATATATGGAGAAGGAGCACAGCTCTACGCCTCACAAGCCCAATCCGACTGCCATTTCATCCGCGAGCAGCGCAGCTGCAGAGCGCGAGCGCGCCCGTGCATCCTCGGTGAACTCGCAGAACGCACCCTCGGCGCCTGCTCCGCCCTCTTCTGTGCCACCTCAATACCATGCTCCGTCCGCACCTTCCACCATTTTGCTCTCCCATATCACTGTGACGCGCGATCCACCCCTGCACGCACTGTACGCCCCACAGGTGCAGACGCAATCCGCGCCGCGTCCCGCGCAGACGCGTAGGCAGTCGAACGATAGTCACTCTCTCTCTGGCAGTCTCTCCAAGGGTAGGGCCTCCGCTCTCGGTATCGGTCCTCCTCAGCGCTACCCTTCGAACCTTACCCGCGCCATGCAGGGTATCCCTTCATAGCCGCATGCCATTCGCACATCTCGGGGCTGCGCCGTGCCCTCGCCGACGGTGCGTTGTGTCGACACTTAATATTTTCTAGCGTTTCCGCCAGGCGGGCACGGCGGACTCGGACCTCGTCGTGTCCGTTGACTTATCCCGAGTTTGCTTTCTTCCGCCTTCTGGTTCTCGATTTCGTTCATCCCTCTCAGTCAGTCACTGTACTGCGGCGAGGATCTGCGCAAGACGGATTCAGACGGCGTCGACGGCTTCGGCGCGGCGCACCTACTCTCTCTTTTCTCTACTGCAACCACCTCACACAGCATACACACATCGACGCGACAACCTCTCTCATACAGTTCAACGACCAACCGACATTGCCGAGGTG
The DNA here is from genome assembly GCA_004369055.1 of Polyporus arcularius HHB13444. NCBI lineage: Eukaryota > Fungi > Basidiomycota > Agaricomycetes > Polyporales > Polyporaceae > Polyporus > Polyporus arcularius. Next base: position 9,646 of record ML211182.1, read on the forward strand.
CGGAGACGCCTCGCACTCACGATCCGCGGCAGCCCTTGACGGATCCCCGCGGTGTTAACGTATACTATCTATACGATGCACATGTACTCTCCACTCATACTTCCTCCTCCGAAGTCGCCCCCTTCCCCGGCCGCTCTTCTCACCGTCTGCACCGGTCAATGGATATCGTTTCGCACATTTCGGTCCCAACTAACACCCACACAACATCCCCTTCCCACAAGCATGTACAATCCCGCATCCCCCCTGCATTTGTTCCGAACACTGTACAGTATCTATGTCCACTCCGTCCACTTCGTCCCGCGTCCTGCAATCGACCGCGGTTGTACCTGTATCCCACTGCTCGTCCAGACGAGTATGTCCGTAATGGCAAGCATATCGATATCGACTACTCCGATCGGGCCTACACGCTCACCCCGGTCCCGGCCCCGTGCACACATTGCGAGCTTGAGCGAGTTGTCCGATGAATGGGCGAACATCTCGGAAGCTTGAAAGTTTCTTCTGCAAGCGACGAACTTGACCGGGCGCACACGCAGACCTCCGCTGATAGGACGGACGGAAGACGGTGTATTAAGGAACACGAGGCTATTTTGCTTTCCCCGCACATCTTCGAGCCTCGAGGACACGGGCAGGTCGCGCAACTCTCGCTCCTTGACCAGAGCTTCAGAGTGTTGCAAATTCGAAAACCCGGTCTTCATACAGTGCGTGCGTGGGCGATGCCGAGGCGAGGCCACTGTGGAAGTATGGAGTGTGGACCCGCGATCGCCCAAGCCCGCCGGACGGTGGCAATCTCGCTGAGACTAGATGGGCGACTGCTAAAACAGACGCGTTAATGAACGTCTTCCTGCGGAGGCCGCATTTTCCAGCATTCGAGACGTCCGAGCGGTCCACACGCGTGCCATCGTTGCGCTTCCGCCCGTGCGTCTGGTTGGGGTACTTCCGTTATCCCTATCAACCTTCGCACCGGACATCCAGATCCTTGGGTCGAGAGGAGGTAGGCGAGACGGACGGCGCTGAGAATTCCAACGGCGTGGTGGAGGAAGTATTCTGGATGGGCATGAGGATTTAATATACGAGACGCGGGCGTGAAGCGCGAATTTGGGGCGTGTCGAATACCGGATATCGTGTCGTGCCGACGATCTCCGTGTCGTAGAGCTACCGCAGAGAAAGAGCTAGCATGCTGCATAGAACGGCCGTTCGGGACTGAAAGGCGAGATCGTGACGGGTCAGATGTGCGGAAGTCCTTATGTCGTGGCAGAAGCCCACTGGCACGACGAGCTGCGGTATGTTTGGACCGCAACAGGCTTCCGAAGATTCAGCGACGCACATGCAAGGTGAGTGGACGTACCGCAGACCTACACGTTGTAACCAAGACTGGATCCGAGCTGCACACATTGCTACACCTACTCGGCTTCTGCGCTTCGGCGCAGCTTCAGGCTTTGGGGTGCGGCAGTCAGGGGCAAAGGTCGAGAACAACGCCATGAATAAGATAGATAGTATGCGAGGCTCATGCGAGCAGTTTTGATACAACGGACGTGTCGTACCGGTTGTCCCCCCGCCGGGTATGGAAAGGGGAGAGAATATTAACACGCGGGGCAAGGCGGTCCCTCCTGTCCGTGAACAGCACTCAATGAAACCAATTCCACAGCCAACCCGAAGTATGCCGATGGATCGAAGCCATGCAAACGAGGGTTTATTTCGTGAACGCACGGATAATCTTGGCGGAGATGTGAAGGAAGAAGATGGACGCAATGAAGGAGAGGGATAGGACCAGGACGATGAAAGGGTCACTGGATAAGAATCGCGTTGAGCATGCTTGCAAAACGATTGAATGCGCGAGGATTCTGAGGGACGAACAAGGAGGTGACTGGGGTACGTACACTCGAAGTCCTGGTGAGTCGTCCGTGTACAACTTGAGCATGGTGTTCGATGAACCGCCGGCACCAGCAGCGCGTGTAGAGTTGGGCTTCGAAACCTGCGAGCCAGCCGCTCTCCGCCTATGAAAAGAGACCCAAAGAGCTGTGTTCAAAAGCTGAGCTTGTCGGTCACAAACGTGTGTGCGCACCGAATCTGAGCACCCGGAGGCTTCGCGACACCGCTGGGGGTCTTGGGGCGGGATGAATCAGAGTCAGACTGCATGTGCACAACATTTCAGTGATTCCGCGAGAAGAACGCGACGGTTTGCGGGCGACATACCATGGTGGAGGTGAGTGGGGAAGGGGACGTGCTGGCAACTCACCTCAGCCTGCGAGCTTAGCTGCTGTCCACGTGGAACTTTGGGCGTGACGGCGCCGTGACTGTGCTACGGCGCTACTGAGCTTCTGTGACGGTGACGTACTTGGTAGTAACGGCGCGCTCGGGTCGGTCGCTGGGGCACTGCGCAGGTCCGCGGCTTGCCTCATAACCACCACTATCCTCCGCACGTCAGGATCGCCATGTCTCTAGTGAGTTGTCTGCCTGAACTTTGGACTGTTACTTATGCCGCTTTCGCAGATTCATGCGCTTGTAGCCCGGGGATCCACCATTTTGGCCGAACACCAGGCCGGTTCGCGAGACTTCTCACAAGGTGAGTTACAGCTCTCCGCCAACCCTCTCCATCATCACACAGAGACCATGCAAGTGCGTGTTTGGCTTGATTTCCTGTGGAAAGAGCTACACCTCGGAGTCGGCCTCGATAGGGCAATTGTGAGGTTCGGAGATACAGGGATTTCGGACCCCGTTCAAGTGTGAGAGTGCTGACTCGGACTCGTTGGGCCGTGTTATGCGTCTTTCCCTAAGCTCATTGTACGCATGCTTTCGAACCGCCACAATCTAACGGATATTACGATCTAGCTACCCAGACCATACTGTCCAAGATACCACCTAATAACAGCAAACTCACCTATGTTTGGGAGCAATATTTGTTTCACTACGTATCGGATGGCGGATTCACCTACTTGGTAATGGCTGACGATGCTGCAGGACGGTGAGTGTCGAGTTGCGAGATCCTAGTCAACCAAGCTCATTCTGCTCTGCGGCCAGACGAATGCCCTTCACGTTCCTTGCAGAATTGCAGCAGAAGTTCACTTCAGCGCCCTCCGCATCCTCCTCATCAATCTCCGATCCTCCTGCATATTCCCTGCAAGGTTCTTTTGGGCCTGTCATTGCACAGCTCATGACGCAGTACAATACCAACCCACCCACGGATGAGCTCTCGCGGGCGCAGACCGAGCTTGCGCAAGTGAAGGACATCATGGTTCAGAACGTCGAGCAAATCCTGTCAAGAGGCGAGCGTATCGAGCTCTTGGTTGACAAGACAGACACCATGGCGAGCCAAGCAACAGCTTTCAGGAGAGGCGCTAGGACCGTGCGCCGCAGCATGTGGTGGAAGAACACGCGGATCCTGGCGCTGAGCATCGTTGTGGCTCTGGTGAGTCTGCCTAAAGTTTGTATCGTTTCCCAGCTTATCAGGCTTCCGATGGACATCAGGTGCTTCTGTGGGTCATGGCAGCCCAATTCTGTGGGGCAGGGCTGAACCACTGCGGAGCTTAGGTATATATACGACGATGCTCTTCTGGTTGACACCCTGTTCCGCGTTGCCCACTATGCTCTACACTCTCCATTTGGATTACTCTTCAACAACTGTATGCTAGCCTGTCCCTTCTCCCCCTATACTTCCCATTACTTACCCCACGTGTATTCTACTATCGATCTCCCGGTCGATCGTTTCTGTCGGTATACGATTATGCGGCAAGTGGCGCGTCATTACGCCGTCCTACGTCCACAAACACGATCGGAAAGGTATTTCTGCGCACGTACGTACAGAGCGCGCCGCACGACAGCTTTTCTTCTGCATCAGTCGCGTGAATCCCAGGTAAGTTGGATTTGGGCGCGGAGGCAGGGCAGGGGCGCTGCACTTGCCCAATTGGGCCGCCGTGCGAGTCAAGGCCATCACAACAACACCACCGCCAAAACCCGCATACACCCACCTCTGTTCCCTTCCCACCATTTCCTGCTCCTCACGAACAAAACATACGCTTCGACGCCGACGTGGCCGTCCACGGCGAGAGAGCCGTGATGCTCGTCGTGCACCCGTCTTCCCAGTGCGACGTCTGCCTCGATCCGTACACCTGGACCTTGCCCGCAAAAACCCCACACGCGATCCAGTGCGGACATATCTTCTGCTACGAGTACGTGTTTACCTCCGCTCCACCTCTATCTCAGGATGGAGTGGGACACTAATGACTGTTCTCCGCTGCATTCATGTCGTGATTGAACTCATGGTGCGTCCGTTCTAGCTGCCTGAGGTCAACACACCCGAGCAACTGCCCCATGTGCCGCAAGGCGTTCAACCCGGAGCGTATCAAGAAGTTGCACGTCGACAGGGCTCCTGGAGAAACTAGTGCCGCTAACTCGGGACACATGGCGGAGGAGGACGACCTGTTGAGGCGTGTGGGATTGCTCTTCGCGGAGGACGCGCAGCAAGAGGACATCAACGAGCTCCAAGTCGAAGTTGAACAGTTTCTCGGACCAAACCCGGGCAACACGGTGAGTATTTCCGCTTTCATAGGTTGACAGCTGGCATTGAGCTGTGTATCCCACACCAGCATATAGCTCTTCAAAACGCCATACGTGCATTGCACCAGTACAAGGATATGATTCTGCGGAGAATCGCGGACCACAACACGATCAGGGCTCTCCAAGCCCAATCCAGGCGACATGCCGACGTCAATGAGCATGAGACTCAAGTCAGCGGCGCAGTCGAGACCGGCTTGCTGCAGAAAGTTGAGGAACTAGCCCAGGAGAACGCTCGTATGCGCGCGGAACTGGATCGTTACACGACGCTCCCGAACCCTCTTCCTCGCCCGCCGGAGCACATTCCACTCGTCACCAGCATGACCCGCGAGCACGTTACGCCAAGTGTGCATTCGACCCAGCACGTTCTCTCGCAGCTCGGGTTCGGGCCACCTCCCGTCGCTCCCGAGGCTGCACCGTCGGCTCAGTCGCGGAGCAGTTCCGGAAGCTCACGGGCACGTGCGCCCTCGGTTCACTTCGACAATACCGCACCTGGAAGAGATCGTGATCCCCGCTCAAAATACGTGGTCACCGCCGACGGGGAGCAGCTGCGTCAAGAGAGGACTAAACGTCCCCACCTCGTCGTGCCCGGTGCGCCCCCTTCCCAGAAGGTCATCCCGCCTCGTCTAACGGATGGAGACTCAGATGGCACGCCTCGCCCGCCGCCCGCCCCGGTCGCACCAGGCCGGGCCTACTTCCCTCCTCATCTCCAGCGATACGCGCCGAAAGATACTTCACCGTGTGTCTGGGTCGGCGACCCAGATACTCCTCGTGAGATCTTGCCCACAGAAGTACCACTCGAGTCTCTGGCTCCCCAGTTCCACCAGGGGAGTTCATCTTATCCTATGCAAGGCACCCCTACTGGTTTGTCAGCACCGCCGCCCGTTATCCCCCCTCCCCCACCCGGTTTTGTCGTCCCACACACGCCGGCTCAGACGAGCACAGCCCAATTACCTTTGGACCTCGATCGGGTACAGTGGGATATTCGCCCTGCACACACGGAAGGCTATGTCCCCGCAAACATTCCTAGTGTAGGTGGCATTGTCTGGGTTGCGGAGGCTCAAGCTAGGCAACTCCGAATCAGGCCCAGAGGCTACGATCGTAGCAAATACTACGTGGTCGCAAGGGAAGCCTCGCAACTTGAAGATCGCGACCGTGCACCACCTCAAGCGAACCCGTTGCAACTGAGCGGTATTCCGCAGGTTCCCATTGCGGGCCCGAGCAGCAGCGTCAGTCAGCATGGGCAGTACGATCCTCTCCCTGGCACGTCCACTGCTGTTTCGACGCTCTTCCAGGATGCTATACCCTCAAGGCGCACGGATGCATCGTCTGCTTCATCTTCGAGCATCTCACTTAGCAGTATCGACATACTCGCCGGTCCCGTGGCGCAAGGTTCTCGCTCTGCCCGGAGTGCAGCCTCCGGTCGCAGCCACCGCGATGATCTGGGGCTGAACCTCGCCACGTTGCCAGACCCGAGACGTTCGGCAGGAGGTCGGGTACAGGAGGAGCCTGAAAGCCAGCCTTCCCCCGCTTCGTCCTGGGGCACGAGTCGTGCCAGGTCGTCCAGGAACTCGAGTCTTGGCAATCTTAACCTCCACAACTTCCCTGCGCAGCCAATCCCTCACCAGAGAGAGTCCCTTGAACAGCTCCCCGTGGGCGAGCTCAACGGCGGCCCTGTTGTTCTCAACGAGATGATGACGCCCAGGCAGGGCACGTCGCTCTTCGGAGATAGCATGTCCGTGTCTGGTCGCTCCGATCCCGCACAAGCCTCGGGGCTTTTGCTCAACCCCAGCGCCGGCAGCTCTCGCCAGGTCGTGTCAAGCTTGCAGGACCTCGAGGACGTGAACAGGTCCTTGATGCAGCTTCCGGGCTCTCAGGAGAGAGGACCGGAGTCTCGTCGCAGCTCACGCCCGTCGACCCGCCACTCACGCCACCGCTCCATCTCCGAAGACGAGGGAGAGAGCTTGGTAGGCCCGCGGACTGGCCTCACCCTCTACGCCTCTCGCCCGGGGACCAACTACGCGAGCAGGCACGCTTCGGGTGGGCCCTCCCCACCCGCTCAGTCGCGGCCTCGCAGCGGCGCGTCTTCCCGCTCGCATGCTGAGAGTGCACACAGCTCTCACAGTCATCACAGCTCCTACAGCGGTCACAGCAACCAGAGTGCTCACACGTCGAACTCGCACAGGTCGAATGATCACCACGGCCGTGCCCGCCGGGGCTCGACGGCGTCCGCGCTCGACAGCTACCGCGAGCGTGACCCTGAGCCAGCGGCATGGACCACTGCCCCGTCCGACATGCAGCCGTACGGTTCGTCTCGCAGCCAATACAGTTCCGACTCGAGGGCGCAGAAGAGCCACGAGTCTATTCCCCGTGCCATGGATGGCCTCGGCAGTAGTCATGCGAGCTCGGGCTCTCTTGGACTCACCTTCGAGGCTCCGAGCACGTCCTCCGCGGTCACCGGCACCGGAGAGCAGGCGGCTGGCATTCACGCTCCGCGTCCCGTCAACGGCCGTCGCTCTAGCTTTTTCGGCGCCAGCGCTGCATGGAATGGTAGGAGCGGCCACTGAAGCTTGGGTACCCTTCTAGCATCAACAAACTCCCAAAGTATCTGTAAGGTTATTTGTTTGGTATCATTCTTATGTCGCTCCTTCGTTGCTCTTGCTTGGTTCTCTATCATCTCTTGTCTCTGTTGCTACACTTACTCGCTATCCCATCATCGTCTTGGCTTTCTTGCTCCTGTTCGTGCACTATATAGACCTCGTTAGTGGATGTCGATGCCTTGCTCCCGTTACTGTTGTTGTTGCCGTATTGTTGTAGCTGTTGTAATCTCCGGAGTCGTCTCACCCTGTTCCCCTGTACCCTACATACCTAGTCCCTCTCGGCACCCCAAGAGTACGCTATCCTGGCACGTCGCACATCCCGCCTCTGCTGCCTCACGATTTATTCTGTCCATACCATCAATCTTGCCTACGATACCACGACTACGATTACAATTTTGACGATTGCACACACATGTGTATGTACGTACTACGAACCGAGCTCCCCCCACCGCTACATGTCCGGATCGTGGATGCTGTATTATGACATTATTGTTACTTGAACTCGTACTCGTGTCGCTTCGCTGGCCCGACTTGCATCCACGCTTCGCCCTTCACCCGTGCACTCACGAGCCCGTGCAGGTACTTCGAATCGACCATGAATGACCACATGTTGCGCGTAGCCTCCGCACGTGCATCCAGCAGGGGACGTATGAGCCTCACGGAGGAGACGGATGGTGCGCGCGGCGTGGGCCTGGGTTCGGCAATGCCGTCGCGTCGCTTGATATATGAGTTCGGAGGCGGCACGTAGGGCATGGTGTATGGCGCCAGCCTGGCACCAGTCAAGGCAATAGATCTGGGAGCAGTGATACCGACGAAAAGCTTCAGCGAGGTCAAGAGGCGCTTGAACTGCCTGTAGTTTGCTGCGAAAGCAGGAATATCAGCGTCAGGCTGCCGTGTCAGAAGCCTCTGGGACACTCACATCCAACCCAGTAGTTGTGCCAGTGCGAGAGCGCGTAGCTCGTAGCGTAGAAGATACCAAGGGCACCAAGAGCAGCCCGAGCCTTACCAGAAAGGTCGTTCTCTCCTATGAAGAACCACCGTCCAGCGGCCCAGAGGCCTCGCAGAGCTGGCAGGGTGAAACTAGGTACCTTAACTCCCGCCAGGATCCCGATCGAGTCTCCTACGAGCCCGCGGATGATCGCGCGGGTAACGGCTGCATACGCAGCGGTGGCAGCAAGCCCGCCAAATACAGCCTTGTACTGCGCGTAGGTTTCCTCTTCGGTCGGCTTGCCCAGGAGGCGGCCAGCGAGGGAGCCAGTGACGTAGGCTGGGATATGCAAGACGAGCGTCGGGAAGAACAGCAGGAATCGCGGATGCAGTACAGTGACGGAGAGCTGACGGATGACGACAGAAAGTGCACGCAGGCGTGAGGGTTGTGTAGCCGCAGAGGATGAGGAAGGCGTGGGAAGGATAGCATTGAGGGCAGAGTGGGAGATGTTGGCGTAGAAGAGGAGGGAATGGTACTTGAGCAGAGACTGGCGTGCTTTCTCTCCAGAGGGCGCGGCGTTCGGATCCGTAAATTGGTGGATCAAGCTGGGGGGACGAGTCAGCCGTTCGCTTGGGCATATCACATAACGCGAATATACTTTTGTGATATCCAGACAAAATGGGAAGAAGACAGCTCTTGATCTGCCCATAGGATATCTCGGGCCATCCGAGTAATATACAGTGTGTCCCTGAAGTGTAAAGCAGTTCAAGCAGCCTATATGCGCATATAACAGTACCCACTCACCAGTCCGGCGCATTGATCGTCAGACGCAGTAGACGTTTTTCGATCTCTGCACTCAACGCTTTGATGACCTCGCGAGAGTCAACCTGTAGCTTTCCATCTGTATCCTGCGCGATCATCTCTTCGGCAAAGGCTTCGACATCAATGGGCTTGCCCCACCTGTCGGGCGGTCAGACGAACGCAGGCAGCGAGATATTCGTGCCGACTTACCGCACACAGACCTGCATGACTCGTCAACATTAAGCATTGGCACAGCACCGCTGCTAAGAACGCTAGAACATATATCACTCACCCGGCTTTGATACTGCGATTTGTCCGTGTAGACAATCCCCACCGGCACCACGAGCAGCTTCTTCTCCTGCTTCCCCTTCCGTTCGCCCGCCCATTTCACATACTCCAGCGCGGCCCTGCTCGCGCCATCCTTGACTCGTGCGAGGCTTGGCTCGGAATGGCTCGAGCCCTCCGGGAACACGCCAATCACTTCCTCCCGATCGAGAGCCTTGAACGTCTCGCGGAACAATGCCTCGTTCACTACAGACTGGGACGCCGTAGGACCGGCACCACCGGGTTGCTCGGTAGGCACGGGGGTGTTGTTCGGGTTGCGCGTGACGGGGATGCTACCAGAGGACCTGAGGATGGCACCGACCACTGGGTTCTTGAAGAGCGTGGACTTGGCCCAGAAGCATACGGGGCGACGATGGGGAATTGTGACGGCTTCGAGACGCGTCTTGAGCGCATATAAGCGGTACCTGCTGAAGGATTGTACTCACAGAGCGTGGCTATGTCCAGGATTTCGTTATGATGACATGAAGCTCTGGTGGACGTATCGTGTCAGTGTCAAATCACTCGCGGGCCCGCGCATGATCGTGGATGTGGTCGACGGAAGGTCGGGAAAAGGTTGAGTGCAAGGACCGCAGACGCACATGATGAGCGGCCCGTTTGGAGGCACATTCTCCTCGCCGTCGACATAGATGTCTGAGTAAAAACGCAGAGCCCAATCCGACACTTGCCGCAAGCCACGATATACGAGCTTCAGTTCCGACATGGTCAAGAGATGGCGACGAAAAAGTTCAACTTCAAGGCTACCACGGGCGTCGAGTAGGCGAGTTCTGCACCCACGGTACTGATCCGCCGCGCGTCAGAAGCAGACGGATGAAACATATTCATACAGTATATCGCACACTCGGACAAGCCAACAGAGTATCTGAGAAACATGGGCATCGACCACGGGGCAGGTCTTTGCACAAGCCAAAGACCTGATGCGCGTCGAGCAGCGACCTCTGATCATTCCGTACGGGCAACTAGCATGTACAGCAGCGATACACAGTAGCAGCAATCCGGGAGATGATATTTTGTGTGCGCTGTGATACGATAATCACAGACGACGACCACGGCGACCACCCTGCAAGAATCATAGTAGTCAGTACATGGATCTTGTGTGGGCTTCCAAGATCTTACCTTGCGGCGGGTCGAGTCGGTGGGGATGGGGGTAACGTCCTCGATACGGCCGATACGCATGCCCGAGCGAGCAAGGGCACGGAGAGCGCTCTGAGCACCAGGGCCGGGGGTCTTGGTACCGGTACCACCAGTCGCGCGGAGCTTGATGTGGAGGGCGGTGATACCGACCTCACGGCAGCGCGTAGCGACGTCCTGAGCAGCAAGCATGGCCGCGTAAGGGGAAGACTCGTCACGATCGGCCTTGACCTTCATGCCACCTACACAGCGCAATTGTTAAATCACGTATATCCGGAGTGCATGGCCTAGCGGACGCACCAGTGACACGGGAGATGGTCTCCTTGCCCGAGAGATCGGTGACATGGACGAAGGTGTCGTTGAACGACGCGAAGATGTGAGCGACACCGAAAACGAGCTCGCCCTCATTGATCTGGGGACCGAGAGCGGTGGGCTCCTCCTTGGCGACCTTGACCTTCTTGGGGGGCTACATCCGAACTTTCGTCAGCCCATCCATCCCGTTATCGTGCTCTGCGCCGTCCAACACGGTTCCCATTGCATCCCAGCTATGTGAATGGACACTCACCATGGTGTTTAGCTCGTCAGGTGTCTTGAGGGAGGAAGCTTGAGGACGTTGACGGATGGATCGCACAGACTCGACAAGATTTCGCCCGGCATGGGCACCAGCGCTAATACAGGCACGTGGCACACGTGGCATGCGCGATGACAGCCGCCGGCGACGCGAATAGGACGGTACTCAGACTGCAACCTGTTCTGTCTCCTTCGACCGCATTGTCCAAGTATACTGGTCGCGATGTCAGATCGTTCAAGCCTACTTTTTGTACATTATCAGCTGGCCGGCAGCGTTTGACTTCACTGGCATTTCACCACTGACTTGTGTACATAGCTTCCTATTGTAGTCCGTGGTGGGTGTTGCGCAATCTCCTCTCTGTGATAGGCTCACCCGAAGTGCTTCGGCGACACTACCGACGCCAGTGGAGCCTACCGCGTACGCGTACAGCTTTGACGCTTACATGCGGCCTTTCAACGGCTTCTGGACCTCCCTGAGAGCCTGAAGACCTCCGTATTGAGCAACGTTAAGTCAAGATTCTACCTTGATAACAATCACTAATCTGATCCTGAGTGGGACAGGCAAGTAGGCTCCCATGATCCACCCGGTTTCCCTATATATATCGCTCTAAGAGACTGCGGGAAGCAGTACTCTTCTTGACCACCGCTCTTCATCCTCAAGCTTCAACGCCATGGCCCCTAACCCCCAGTGCGCTGCCCTCGCTGCTGCGAAGGAGAAGAAGGGTATGCCCTGCCTGCATGTTCGACGCTCGTCGCGGAGATACTGACTCGCACCTACGTGCTCGATGTCAGGTCTCTCCTACAGCCAGATTGCTGAGAAGATCGGCAAGCCCGAGTCGCACGTCGTCGACAGTACGCAATACTGTCCTTCTATCGTCGTCCATGGCTAACGGGACTTGTCAATCCGCCCTCATACAGTCTGCACTGGCAAGTCGACCCCGACCACCGAGGAGTTCAACGCGCTCGCCCGTGTCCTCGACATCACCTCTCCTGTGAGTTCCGGCTTGATATTCATGTAGAGTCTCCACGGATCTCTCATGCGAGCACGACAATACAGCCTCCCCACGACGCGGCACACGTCACCAAGGCGTGAGACGAGAAATCGAGGACGCTATATGAAACATGGTGTAACATCACATTGGTGTATGATAGCGAGGGAATATCGGAGCTGTACCATATACTTGATGACCGGCGTGTGTAGGAGGGCAGGGGGGTCCGACTGGCCGAACGGGTACGTTGTACCCTAACTGCAAGCTCCCGCGGAACGCAGCGTTGCGAATGCGGTGCTGTATACTCAAGCTCCGCATCGTAGGAAGGCTTCTATCCATGGATAGACCGTTGTGCGGGAGAAGAGCGGATGTCCGAGACGACCTCCATCTATACTCATGAGCACTGGAAAGTCAATTGTTCGCGGACGCTCTGACAGGACCGTACTATGTAGCCGCGACGCCCGTAGGGCGAGGGTCGTACCGTCTATTGCCATTCCAAGCTCGGACAAAGGTTCGTTGGACTTTGGAAACGAGTTGAACGAAATCGCAGAACAGCACGGTTCCTCCTCAGACGCTTGGGTTGATCAGTGGTCGGCGGCGAAGAAGACGAAGAGACTGCCATGCTCAAAGACGGACATCGTCAACCGCCGCTGTATTTCTATCGAGATCGCGGCCAGCGTTGATCATCGCCATAGAGGAGATGGAGCGGCGGACCACAGCAGGAACAAGAGATTTAGGATAAGTACTTACAGCCAGATAAACGAAGGTTAGAAATGAGCTTGGCGCCTGTCTACTTTGCCGTGTCCCATCTCTTTTCTCGAGTTCCTTCAGTCCATGGCATAGTGTGCCCGAGCTGGTCCAGGGGGAGTTGCTGTTCTGCAAGCGTATTGAATTCTGCTCTCGTGCTCCACCATAACTGTGCCTCCTCGGAATCTGCTGCGGAACGGGCATCTCTACCACGACAGATACTTATAAGCTGGACTACCTCGGCACCCAATGGCTAAGCTTACCCTACCACTCTTCCTGTCTCTCAGGAGCTGCTGGAGCTGGGGGATCCCTGCGACGAAAAGCTCTCGGAACTAGTGGCTCCAGCGCAGCCATACTGACGTATAAAAACGACGCCAGTTCATAATGTAGGCTCAGATGACACTGACACATGCGCAAGAAGACCGGTACCCGTAGTCCCTCGACCGCCTCATCTCATGCGTCGTCTGAGTCGGCGACCACAAACTCGTGCTTGACTTCCACTCGCGCCGGATAATCCTAGACCTGACGAAAGAATATGACGGCGTGACGACGCTTGCGTGCCAGTCGAGCGCGGACAAGAAAGCTCTCGTTTTGAGGTTGTATTGAAAGTACAGTACGTTCTTTCCCTACGACCGTGACTGGGAGTGGGAGTGGGTCGAACTTATTGCAGTGTGCACGATCCCAAGCCTCGTGAGTCTGCAGCCGCGAGGCGCGTGCACTCATCGGACTAATGAGATTCATCGGTATGCGACAGGCTATCACTCCTGCTGATATGGAGGTGAATTGGCAACTGGTACCAGGTAAACCCCGGTTCCGGCGCCTACACCAACAGTTGCATCGCGCTGTGTCACGATCACGGGATTGTGACACTTGCTTCCTTGACCGAACTAGAGAGCGATTGTCCTTCTCATCTGCGTCGTCTTCTACGCTAGAAGCTCAAGTCAGCTCTACAGAGTACTTGAGGTTGCGTTGGGCTGCATCGGTGACTATGTATCAGTGAGCTACAGTCCCGATGCGATTGCTTCATCGTCAACGTGCATACAGCTGCACGGGGCTAAGTATCGATTGCGGAATACTGCACGTAGCTAAGTCCGTCATGGTTGTACTGAGTTAATGACAGCTCCAGTAAGCAGCCAAGAGGAAACATCACGTGCGATGGCTCGTACCAATGCTCGTATGACCTCCGACGGTTTGCTCGGTTGCGTGTGGTAAGTCCCACATCACATCTTCACTCCGTATATAGATTCCAAGCTTCTCTCAACTCCAGACGAAACGTTGACGGCGCCCAATTGACTCCAACCTCCAACCTTGCTTTCTGCCCTATCGATCCCCTCTGTCCTCGCGTCGCCATGCCTGCTTGGACCAGGGAGTCCTTGTCTTCCCCGTGGCCACGGAAGCACGACGTCCGACTCAGGGCGCCCGACGTCTACGATGCAGCGGTGAAGGCAGACGGGTTGGACACCCTACAACGTCACCGTCCGCTAGGTGTTGTCGACCAGTACGGCGAGAAGAACCGCAAGGCGGGGACGAACGGCGTACACGAGCCGTACGACAACGACGACGCGCCTGCTGTCAACGGACACGCTGAGCAGAGCGACCATGTCAGCGGCGACTGGGAGGAGAGGCTACGAGGCGGGGCGTCGTGTGTGAGTGTGCGTGACGTGAAGAAGTCGTCCCCAGAGTGCGTGTCGTCGCAGCTTTGCCTGCATATACAGCATGCGCTAACTCTCTGCTATGTAGCTATAAGGTCCTGCATCCAATGGTGAGTACTTCGATGTTGGTCAATATATGCGTGCTTATATGCGCAGAATCACGCGTTCGCGCGTTACGTTCTCCCCGTAGCGGAGAGCGCAATCAAGGAGCAGGACTGGCCGGGCAAGAAGAACAGCGACCGCGGAGACAACGCGAAAGTCGGCGGCGAACACGCGGAAGACGGCGCGGAAAAGGAGAGAAAGGATGACGAACAGGAAGGGGACGATGACCCCCAGAAGCAGAGCCAAGGTCCCGAACTGACCGAAGAGCAACACGCATTCCTCGATCAGATCATTTCCGAGATGCGTTTGGTTGAGTCGTTCAAAAACAATCCGGCAGAGCCCAAGGACGACCTCAAGTTACTGGACAGCGACGCTCTTCAGCAGCTAGAGAGCCGCCTGAGTATTGATGATCAGTGAGCCCCGGTCCTTTGTCGTCTGAACGTAGCTGACCTCCGCGCAGGAGTACTCCGGACTCCTGGATCCCGCGTTCGACGAGCTTGCTCCGTCTGACTGGCAAGCATCCCATGAATGCGGAACCGAATCTCCTAGAGATGTATCAAGCTGGCTTAATTACACCGACGAAGTAAGTGCACCCCATATATGCGCCAGTATATGCGCTGAACTTGCGCTCGCAGGCTCCATTACGTGCGGGGGCATGCCGCCGTGCCTCAGCTGACCTGGGAAACGCACACCCTCTCCGTCTTCTCTGAGCCTGAGGGTCTGGTCTCGAAGCCTAAAGATTGGACGATGGATGAACTGACATCGGGAGACTACAAGATCATTGAGATACCCGTGTCGTTTGGATGCGACGGGGGTATGTATCATGTCTCCACCGCGGCTGATCTTAGCACAATTGCTGACAGCGTATCAGCCCGTAGAAAGGAGATGAACATGATCAAGAAGACTTCCGGGTTCAATTTCTCGGGTGCAAGTGTCTCCACATGTCTCTGGCGCGGCGTGCTTGTTCGCGACATCCTGCTAGCCTCTGGGCTGCAAGACCAGCCCGATGAAGAACGATGGTATGTCGAGTGTCCTCGTGATACGCAGGATGTTCATTGCGAGCACACAGGTATCTGAACTTCGAGGGCGCGGACGAGCCGTCTGAAGGACCGTACTCAACTTCCATCCCTCTGATGCACGCCATGAACCCTGCGAACGACGTCATGCTGGTGTTCGGACAGAACGGTCGCATTCTGCACCCTGATCATGGCTACGTGCGTCTCAGCTGCGACATGTCTTGCGAACGCCTCTGATCAAAGCATCATAGCCTTTGCGTATCATCATTCCTGGATACGTAGGCGGGAGGCAGATCAAGTGGCTGACGAAGGCACGTGTTTGTCTGCACCCACCGCAGCCGTCGTAGCTCACGCCATCATCCATCTAGCTTTGGGTCACAAAGGAGCCGAACCGTTCATACTATCGTGGGCCCTATCCTTCTCGCCGTCGGTCGAAAGGGCTATGTCGCTGACATGACATGCAGACATTTGGGACAATCGGGTCGTTCCCTCCTTCATCGACTCCCGGGATCATCCCTTGGCCAGTGCACTTTTCCACCACGAGAGCACCGCCTGCTACGAGCAATCCTTGCAATCCGTCATCGTCAAGCCGGAGCATGGTGAACGTATCTCCCTTGCAACCAAGGGCAGTTTGGGTGGTACATACACGGTTGAAGGGTATGCCTTCAACGGCGGGGGAGATCGTATAGACCGCGTTGAGTTAAGCTTGGATGGAGGGAAGACCTGGCGATGGTGCATCCGTCGCTTCACTGATGCGCCTCTGCGGTGAGGATCTACTGTCTCGGTTGAATGCGCTGATCGCTCACGCAGCTTTTGCCAGACATGGTGAGAAGTACTGGGCATGGCTTTTCTGGTGCGTTCACTTAGCGACGAGTCGCGCGTCGCTGATCATCATATGGGATAGGCGTTGTGAGGTGAAAGTGCAAGAGCTTCTCGGTGCCCAGGAGATCAGTGTCCGTGCACAGGACTGTAGGAAGAACTACCAGCCAGAGCATATGACTTGGTAAGTGCTCGGGGTGCTACGGAACTAGCTCTGTTGAATATTGACCACATTGTGTAGGAATCTGATGGGCATGATGAAGTAAGCCTCCTCTTGTAAGGCAAGACAATTTTGTTCTGATCCTGGGATGCAGCAATTCATGGTACCGCGTGCGGCCGAATATTGTTCAAGATCCTGATACCATGCTTCCTGCTGTCGAATTCCAGCACCCGGTGGCACCAGGCAATGGAGAGGGAGGATGGATGGTGCCTCCTAAAGAACAGCAACCCGACCAGAGCGGAAAGGCGGGCGACTTGAAGACATTTTCGCTCGAGGAGATTGCGAAACACAATAACAAGGTCTGTTATCTCAGTCCGGGGATATTTAGGAGGTATGTTGATGTCAGCCCTCCAGGATGACGCGTGGATCATCATCGAGAACAAGGTCTACGATGTGACCTCCGTGCTGGGATGGCATCCTGGCGGCGCGAATGCGATCTTGCCGTATGCCGGGAAGGCCACAGTGGATGTCACGAATGAGGTGCGTCCTGGAAACTCATGCGTCCGTGCAGCTAGCACTAACGCCGAGTGTAGTACAAAGGGATCCACGATGCCTGTATGGGCAATCCCTCACAGCATGCTATTGTACTTCTCTGATCGCACGCTTACTATGACAGATGCGAACGGCAAGAAGGACGAGTGCTTGATCGGCGCGCTTTCGGAAGAGGGTATCAAGGTCATGCAAGATGACGCGGTACGCGCTGCGAAGGAACTTGCCGGAGTCAAGGAGGAACGCAAGGACATGGCCCTGCAACCGGACCTCTTCACTCAGGCCAAGCTCATCAAGCGCGAGGAAGTCTCCCCGGATACCAGGTACACGTTTTTGACATCCAGATCGCTGACGCATCTGAGCAAAACCTACCTCAGACTCTACACGTTCAAGTTGCCGAACAAGAGCGATGGCAGCCACGGCCTTCTCGGTCTCCCCGTGGGCCGGCATATCCAGATTTCAGTGCACTTCAAAGATCAGGCGGTTCTGCGAAGCTACACGCCTGTCAGACCTGTGCTACCGAGCGAGGACGATGGCACTTTCGACTTGCTGGTGAAGACGTACCTGCCATCTGTTGGCGGTCCATTCCCTCCTGGCGGCACGATCTCCAACTACCTCGACTGCATGGATGATGGTGAGAATGCGACAGGGGCGGCTGGCAACATTATTGACCTTCAACAACAGGCGAGGAGATTGACATTCGCGGACCTACTGGCGGGATTACATACAAGGGCCGCGGCAACTTCGACATCGAAGGCAAGCACTACCACTTCGACAAGGTAACCTTGCGGTCATACGATTGTTTGTCGTTCTGCACGCTAATGCCCAACGAGATCAACCTTGTCGCCGGCGGGAGCGGGCTCACGCCCCACTGGCAACTCATCCATGCCGTCCTGTCGGACCCGAACGACCACACCTGCATGTCCTTACTCGACAGGTAATCATACACATCGGATTTGCTGCACTCGCCTTCTGAACATGCTTGGATCCCGTTTCACACAGCAACAAGACCTTCGGCGATATTCTCCTCCGAGAAGAACTTCAGAAGTACGCAGATGAAAATCCTGACCGATTCAAAATCTGGCATGTTCTGTCGACCGAGCCGAAGGACAAGGAGTTCAAGGTTGGTTGTTCTCTGTTGGTGACAAAAGGCGTAAAAGGCGTCCACTAACAGAGATATTCGCAGTGCACTGTCGGTCATCTCAACAAAGATATCATGTACGTGCCTGCCGTTGCATCCATCGCAGCGGATACCGTGCTGACGTCCCTCAGGAGCCATCATTTCCATCCCGCAGGCGAGGGGACGGGCACGCTGCTCTGCGGCCCTCCTGGTCTGATCGAGAAGGGAGCCCTTCCCGCATTGAGGGAGTTGGGCTTCAAGGAGGGCGAGTCGGTATTCGGATACTGAGGGTTTGACTGTACGAATTGGCTTGGCTGTCCGGCATTCGCGGTGCATGCATGACGTTATATTGTTATTACAGAACGTGCCGTTCTACTTTTGGTCGCAAGGTTGGTTGTGCAGTAGCTTTCAGTGACTGTTCGCAACTAGCCAAAGACAAACAATCTCTCCCGCCCATTTGCGTTCTAATGCTGAGCAGGAATGGCCCTCAGCACGAGGGCCGGATGGTCGCGCATCACTGAAGTGACCTTATGAAGCCTTGAGCTTGAGCATCAGCGACTCGCGAACCAGGCACTGAAGCATACCGAGTAAGCCGTGGATGCTCTGTGCCGACAGGCGACGCGTCTGGACATTAAGAGTTGACGTCGAGCATGGTCGCGGACTCGTGCTGCCGAGTCTAATCAAAATCCGATTCCGAGTCGCATGCCGCCGAGAGAGCGAGGAAGAAGAAGACGCTGTCACAATGGCCAGCGGGCCGCCGCCAAGTCAACGGGAAGCCGTGTCCATCGTCCTTCGTGGTCGGGTCTTGGGCCTCGGGCCTCGTAGCTTCAGGTATCACGCCTGGCTATTCAGGCCCATGACGTACGGCGTCGCGTTCTGGAGTCCCGGGAACGCTCATTACCGTCCTTCGAGACCGCGCTGCGTCCGAGAATGATGGAGAAGCGCGGACGGCCGCCTGCGAGAGCTCCGTCGACGAAGTTCGACAATTTGCTCCGAAGTCGGATTCCGTTGCGTGGGTGCGAGCGCCGTAGGCCTGTAGGAGGAAGTGGATTGCGGGATCTAGCTCGCCTCCATTACCATCATCCGTGGACAGGAGCCTGCCGCTTGTCTTCCCTCGGCACGGTCGATGAGTAAACTCCAGCTCGCTCGGCCGCCGGCGTCATCCTGGACGAGACCTGTGGATGACCACGCTCACGCCCGAGGATTATGAAGCCGGATAATTCGGATAAACATACAACGTACGGCATGGACAAGCATGGATCGACCAAATTTTCAGGGGGGTGTCGCCCCGGCAGTCGATCTTGAGGATATTATTGGTGCACCCTATGACCTTGCGACCAACCAGCCCACCCTGAGGGCGTGTGCGGATATCTGCGGGCATAGCGGTTCGAAGTCTCGAATCCCAATGGAAATAGGACGATCCTCGCTCCGGGATGCTGCACACCACCTGTCCGATGTGGTTGGTGGTCTGAATGTGGCGCACGGTGAACCTGGTATCAGAGTTCAATGGATACCTCAGGCTTCATCGGAGGAAACCAGCCCTGCACGTTCGTACTCACGTATCGATGGGTGCGCCCCGTACACCGTCTTCACTCCTCGGACCTCCCATCAAGTCAAGTCAACTGCCTCTCAAGTCTTGCGTAACGGCAGCCGCAGCCGCAGCTGTCTTCGCAACGCACGCCGGGATACGGGGACGGTATCAAGAAGTGCAGAACCGAGTAGCGGAGCAGAACAAGGCAGCGAGTGTCCGACTCCCAGCCATGTGCGACGACCGAGCATCCAGCGGCGGGGACACGGACGTCGGATTTTACCTGACGCACTGCCGTCATCACTGTCCAGGGGCGTGGGTACAGCGGGCGTCGCGTTGCCATCCGTCCTCGTCGCCTATCGCCCGCGTTCGACGCGTCGGGTGCCGAGGCGTGCCTACTCGGGAGGCTCCCCAGGCGAGCCTGAGTGTTGAACGCGCAGGGAACGACTGAGGCGTTCTCGAATGGCCCCCCTCGTCGCGAGGGCGCGTCGTGTCGCTGACATGGATGACGGTGACGCCGTCGGACGGACGTCCAGACCAGGCACTTCGCGCTCCGTGTACGGCGTAGTGCGGTTCGCGCCTTGCATTGCAAGACTTGGAAAGTGGTCGACGTTGCCTTTCGAGGTCCCGCCTGACTCCCGACAAACTCGCGCGGTTCGCCTTGCGGACACTCGCGAAACCCGTCCCGGCACGTGGTAAGCCGCGAGGCTTTGCCAACCTTTGAGAAGCCGGGACAAGAGCGGTATGCGACCCGGGCTTCCCAGCACGTCGGACTGTCGGGCTGTCTGGAGGGCTTCGAGTCTTCGACGTCGACCTGTCCCAGTCCACTTTCAGCATCTCGTATGCAGGTTCTGCCTAGCCGCTGGCACTGGCAGGGAGTGCGGGACCTGTATGTAGACGTTGACACGAACTTGAAACGCGACGACGTCCGAAGTCGCGCGACCGTCGCTGGGGCACTCCAGTACTGAATGCGTCTGGATAGCTCCCGACGCGGCAAGCATCGTGGCCCGTGGGGATTCTGGGGCTCCGCGCTCGCTGCTCTGTGCTCAGGGTGCTTGCGAATTCGAGAGGTCGGGTCAACCGTCAGGCCTCGAGATGCGGGGAAGACTGATCGAGCATCCCGCGGCCCGCGTCGAGATTCGGGAACGGGTTTAACTTACGGTAGGGCAGGTGGTAGGGTATATGTCCGTATATGGCGGATGGTTTGTTTCCCTACGCGAAATGTGGGAAACCTTCAATCTTTCAATCTTTCGCCGACGGGAGCAGTGGGGAGTACTTACTCACCTCACTGTGTGGAGGAAGACGAACCCGGAGATCATCGCGCAGCGGTGATAACATCTCCGTACTATATGAATGGGTCTGATGAGCACGAGCACGAGCACGAGCATGTGCATGTGCACAGCTCACCTCCGTCCGGCCTTCGACGCGTTCCTGGGGTGATTAATGGGTCTCCCCGTACGGCATATTGCAGCTTCCAGAGTTCGCATGACGAGTTGTACCCGGTTCGCGAGGTTCCAGAACCGCGAAACCTTACAGAGTTCAGGGCTAGGAAGTGCGAGCTTGCGAGCTTGTATGCTTTAGGCCTAGAGGCTTGAGACCTTCCGCCGCGGGTTTCTAGAGCGACGCGCGAACCTGTTTCGCGTCCTAGGTTCATTAACGAGTGCTGATTCTGGTGTCTGACTTCTGGCTTCCGAATCCTAGGTCCTGACGAACACCGTGGTACCGCAGTTCGTCGTCGCAAGGGTCTCCCCGAGCCCCCGGGCGGTCCCTGCTGAGCATGGTCAGAGCGAAAGGAAGTCGATCAAGTCGGGTGCGCAGCGTGGGAGGGGCGGGCGGTCGAAGGACGGAGGGTGACGTTGGAGGCGACAGTACTGAGTAACGGAGTCGAACAGAAAACCTGTTGCGGGAGCGGAGTGGCAGATGCGCGCACACGGATGCTGGACCCTGCCACGACACCACGATGAGGCGGAATGTTCAATGGGTCCACGGGGCAAGAGGGTTCCTGCGTGGTGCTCGGGGCGAAAGCCTAGCTAGGGTGGCGCAGCGCAACTCCATCCGTAGCAGCCTGCCAGGCCGCGAGCTTGGTCCAGTTGCATCGTTCGACGGGGTCGTAGCGCGAAGCTGGCTCGAGTGCTGCATGCGCTGGCCCGGCATCGACGCTGGCAGCGGGGAACGGACCAATCAGACGAGATTCTGATAGACATAAACTCGGGAATTACATACGGCGTACGCGCCTCCGCCCGATTGGAAGATCGTGATGTTTTGGATCGCACTGTCGCAGTGTCGTGCTTCGCAGGATCCCAAGCTACACCTGGCATGGGCTGCCGGCGGGAACTCTATTGCGCTCACGTCACAGCAGTCGTTCCATGATTGCACGGATGATGGAAGTCGAACGTCGAGTGTCGAGTGTCGAGTGTCGAGGATTGAAAATAGAAAATAGGAAAGCCGGCCGAACATCTGCGTAGCGTGATAGGAGGCATGCAGATACGGAGACGAGGAGTCGAGCGTGCGCGCCAGTGCGTGTATGCGCGTGAACTCCACGCTTGTCTGGCCAAGGTGCCGGTAGAGTGACATCCACTAGAGGGGACGCAGTGCGGCGGGGTGGACAAGCCACCAGTGCACAGTGACAGTGCACAGTGACAGTCAAAGCAAAGTCCTGCTGCTGCTGCTACGTCCGCCGTCCCGAGGCTCGGGAACGATCAAAATTGCCAATCTCGCATCTTCGATCCATGCGTACGGCCCATACAGTGTGCACATCAGACGGGGTCCTTGGGTCCTGCAGGGTGGGGATCCTGGGGGAAACCCCGGCGTCCTTGTAGCCGTTGCGCTGTGGGTGCGCTGTGCGAAAGTCAGAACAAGCAGCGGGCTGTCTGATACATACTGACTTGGATTGATTCCCGGGGGTGCAGCACGACAGGTCTGCGATATTGGGGGCGGGCATCTGCATCTGCATCTGTCGAGGCGAGACACCAACTGGCAACACCAGGCGTACGATGCGGACCTGCGGCGGGACGCATACAGCCAGAGCCCAGCTGCCGTGGCGTGAGCGTGATTTGCTGCGCAGAAGCCGTGTTATGGGCGCACCGTTGGTTACACGGGCGTCTGGGACGTGCGCGGATATGAGTGTGATCCTTCTCTGGTTCCTCTTGAGTCTTGAATATTGAATCATAATGCCCAGCGGCACGGACCTGGTCGAGACGGGTCTTCGTCACGCATTACAGTCAATTTGCCTGCGAGTCTATTTGCTTCAGGGCCTCAGGGCAGCGAGTCTCGAGACGCGTGGAGGGTGGAGGGTGAAGTCACAGGAACGCCCTGAATACGGTAAGGGGGCGGAAGCCGCAGCCCCAGCGCGCGACGGAGAGCTGGCGGAGGCACGAGCTTCGAAGACGGAAGACGGCAGACGGATGATGGAAGCAGCGAAGCGGACAGGCCGAGGAGACCGAGAATGGCTCGGGCTCGCGGCTGGAACAGACAGTGACACAGCATGAGTGGACGAGTGGGTACTGGCTACAGATGCCTGGAGGACAATGGACATGCACGGTATGGACGATGTGGCGCACGCAGTGCTATCGAATAGAGACACGCTAGCGGGGTAGTCGCTGTGGTCCTGCTGTCGTAGACCCTCAGCTAGCGGGCCCGTGGCCACTTGCCGCTTGATGGCAGCGAGTAGATCGCCGACGGGCGGTATGGACGGTTGTGGCTTGTCTTTTCGAGCTTGGCCTGGCACTGGTCGCGGCTCGGGGGACGCTGAGCACGGAACGCTGGATGCTGGACGCTTGGGCGGGCTCACTTTGCTCGCCTCCTCGCCTGGGAGGACCGTGTCGGGACTCGGGGAACGCTGGTGGCTGCGCCGATGCTGTACGGTGAACCGCGCACGAGCAAGGCCCAGCGAGGAGAGGACGGAACCATGACGTGAACGATCTGCGTCGCGCTCGTGGCTCGAGCAGGAGAAAGTTTCGAGCACGGACGCACGCGCGTACATCGTGTGCAGCCTGCCCGGAGCCCTGTCACTCGTCCGCGTCTCCGAGACTGGATCTGGCCGCTGGCGTGGACTGACATCTCTTGGTTAGCGTTTCCTGCGGGCACCTCAAGGTTTTGCGTGCAGAGTTCGTGCGCCGGTCCTTCCCGCAAGATTTAGAGTTACGGGGCTTCTGGGCTGGGATCAGCGATGGCCCCAGGTGTGTCTGCTCGAACCTTGCGTGCGGCTCGCCGGCGGTGACGTGCGGTCTCTGATAGTAATTGTGACGGCCGCAGACGAGATCCCCGGCGGCGCTGCAGGGGCCAAGACTGGCGGCGGGGATGGCGGCAGGACCCAGGACATGGCGGGCAGATGCGATGCACTGAGGCGGCGCGGCCGTTGTCAGTTAAGGCCATTGCGGTGGAGGTGGCCCAGATCGCGCCGCAATTCATGGCAGAAGATTTGTCGAAGAGCCGCTGCGTTGGGAGGTCCCCCTCTCGTACACCCCCGATCTGGCCATCCCGGCGGCAGCGCGTGATGGCATCGGCGGATCGGCGATACCTGCCGAGGCTGGCTTCCTGATTTGGGCCGGGGGCGGGAGGCGCGCGTTCCCCGTTTGGGAGGTCGTTTGTGGGCGGAGGAGGACGTCGGCTGAGCGTGTGAGAGGTTGCAAGGGGCAGGGACGACTCTATTCTCTTCTCTTCCTTGTCTTCGCGTGCTCCTCTGTGACCGT
This sequence comes from Polyporus arcularius HHB13444, assembly GCA_004369055.1. Classification (NCBI taxonomy): domain Eukaryota; kingdom Fungi; phylum Basidiomycota; class Agaricomycetes; order Polyporales; family Polyporaceae; genus Polyporus; species Polyporus arcularius. The sequence goes on from ML211182.1 coordinate 33,942, forward strand.
AACAGCTCAGAAGCACCGACGCAGACCAGACAATTATGTTCGCACAAATACCTGCAACAGCCTCAGCCCAACGCATCATTCCTGCCTCTCCCCGTCCTCCGCCATCGCGCACACAGCTCACGTACGCTCCCCGAGCTGCCCATCTCCTCCTCGCGTAGCTCGACGCCTCGACGGTATATAGCGCGCCCACCCCGCGCCCCGGGTCTCTCTTCCTCACCTCGGATAAAACACCCTCGCGCGCTTCTCCCGCCCGCTAGCGACCTCTGCCATAAATCTCTGCCCACTTCGCCCTGCCGCCTGCCTCCCCATCGCCATCCAGGGCCACCCATTCTGCACCGCGCCTCCACGTCCACGACCGCCGCCCGCCATGCCCAGGTCCAAGTCCAAGCTCACCTTTGCGCACATGCCCGAGGAGATCCTCGAGCGCATCCTCGTCCTCGTCCTCTTCCAGTCCGCCGAACCCTCGCCCCGCCCCTCGTGGCATCTCTACCAGACGCCCCCTACCGCCGGCCATCCCACAGTCATCTCCCCGCTCCTCGTGTGTCGCGCCTGGTTACGTATAGGCACCCCCATCCACTACCGCCATCCCGTCCTCCGCACCCCGCGACACGTCGAGCTCCTCCTCCGCGCGCTCCGGCACACCCCCTCCCTCGCCCCGTGCATCCGGAGCCTCCATCTGTCCGCAACGTCCCCCGCCCTGCGCGAGCTCGTCCCGCTCTGCCACTACCTCGACACGCTCGACGTCACCGTCGACAACGGGACCGACAGCAATGCTGCGCCCGCGCCCGCCGGGGAGTTCCCCCGCGACCGTGGCGTCATCGACTTCTGCGAGGCGTTCACGAAGACGCGCTCTATCCGCCATCTGGTCATCCGCAAGACTGCCTATCTCACGCAGCCTAACGCAATCTACATCTTCGAGCAGCTTGCGAAGGCTGCCACTCGCTGGCACAAGCTCGTGAGTCCTCCCTTCTCTTGACCAGCTGCCCTGCTCCCCGTACCCCGCATGTGCACCTGCACCTGCACGTCCTGCGACCCTGCGACGTGGCTAGCCCCGCGCGCGACGCGGAGGACGCTGGGGAGCCCGTGCTTCTGCACTTCTATCGGTGCGCTAGGTGTTCTCGGGAGCAGACCGCACCGCGTCCGCCTTCGACATCTGCTGATTGACGTAACTGACGGCTTCTATCTGGGACCCGTAGGAGACCGTGAACGTCGCGTTCCGTCTGAGCCCCACTCCCGCCGCATTCGCGCTCGTCAAGGCGCTCGCTGCCGCCCCGCGTCTGCACACGCTCTACACCCAACTCCCCGCAGTGTGGAACACGACCCTCCTCGACGTACGTCTCTATCCGTTCCCTTCTTTCGTCTGTTCCTCCTTCCGATGTGTCTGCTGTTACCACGCCATGCCACTCGTCGTGCCACCTCCTAGTCCGATCGAACCCTCCACCTCCCGCTTCCCTCCACCCTGTCTCGTCTCTTTTTCCAGCTTCCGTGTCACGCTGAAACGACGCTGACCCGGGCCTCCTTCCAACAGATCGCACAGAACCCCGCGCTCACTCGGATCGTCGTCTCCCCAGCGCACGAGCTCGCCGGCGCACACCTCTTCCTCGCAGAGGCCAAGCGGCACCCCCGCCTCATGGACCTCTTCCGCGCAGGCTCGCCCCCGCCCCCGCCCTCCCCGTACCCTGCGCACGCAGGTGCCGCGTTCCGCGCGCGCGCTGCGAGCGCCGTCATGCCCAGCTCCAGCTCCAGCACAGTGCCGATGCCCGTCGCGACCTGGGGATACGAGCGCGACGTGCCTCCGCCGACCTGTCCGCCCGCGCGCCGTCCGTCGAGCCATCTGCAGGGGCCCCCAGGGACGATGGTCGGTCCGTCTGCGTACGCGTACGCGTATGCCCCTGCCCCTGCCCCGGGTGCCGGCTCGCACTCGCACTCGCACTCGCACTCGCATCCCGGCCCTGGGATACAATACCAGCTGCCGCCCCAGCAACACGTCCAGCAGTACTACCACCACCACCCGAATGCGCACGCAAACGCACCCTACCCGGGGCAGTATTACGCGTACGGGAGTGGGCATCACCAGGGCAGCGCACCCATGCCCGTACACCACGCTGCCGCCGCCGCTGTGGTGCCTCAACCGCCTTATGTTGGCGGGCAGCCCCCTCGGCGGGGTGCACCGGGCACCCGGCGGATGACTGCCTCGTGAGCGTGAGGTGAACGTCAACACCTTCAACTCTTGGATTCCGGCCCCGACGAACTTGACTTTCTTGCCCTTGCTTGGCTAGCTGATATAGCGGACAACACAGTGTTTTTCTTGTTCTTTCTCTCCTTCTCCTCTTACTACAAATCGCAATGACTCGGCCCTCTCGGTCTCGCTGTACATGTGTAAAGTACCAGTACATAGTTGCTAATACCCGTCTCTCGCAATGCTGTCGCTGCTGCTCTCGTTTCTCGTGTCTTTTTGCTTCCCAGTTACCCGCTCGCACCATACCCTTCTTGCATCTTGCACCTCGCACCTCGCATCACGCCACGATCCTTGCACGCCGCCCATCCCCTCCCTACCCTTCCCTGCCCTGCCCCACCGTGCCGTGATTTCTTGCTTGTTCAGCATGGACTATAGTTTGTAGACGACCGCACACGATACACACATACATACATAAATGGCTTGCCGTTGCACCAACCCACCGTCGTTGTCCCAATCAGATGATGACAAAATGTACGAGTACTCACGCCCATTGTCCCGAGCGCATGCGTGATAATATACCACAATACCCTCGCCCATCATACAGAGTGGAGAGTTTGGAGTCCCCGTCGGTCTCGACTCTCGACTTCCGGCTCCGAACCTAAGCACACGGTGCACATGCTTGTGCGGCAGGCCCGCATTGCGCTAGCGCAGCAGGACTCCGCCGAAGCCCGTAAAGCTATGTTCTCCAGCACGTCCTAGTCCAGAACGGCACGCAAGGACTCCCACTCCCAGGGTTCGTCGCACTTCCATCATTATCAACACGACGGAACCATACATTGCCCGGACAAATACATACACCCATATCGAATAAGTTAGCACGTACACAATACAGACAATAGCACCGTGGCTAGCACGGTCACGGACATCGTCATGGACACGTCAGGCCTCAAGCCACACGCCGCGGAACCAGACTGAGTAGCAGAACTGGCACTTGAGCTGGAGCTGGAACTGGAGCTGGAACTGGAACTGGGCTCGGGGCCGGAACCAGGGCCTAGTCATTGCTGACTCTCGAGCCAGACAAAGCTCGAGCGCGTCGGGATCTCCTTGTTCGTCGCGACGATCTCGAGGTCCGCCCCGCCCTGCGTGCGCTTGAGCACGATCGTGCCCGCCGCCCCGCCGACGCCCGCCGCGACGAGGAACTCGTTCTCGCTGCCCCCGCTGAGCTCCATCCCGCGGATCTGGTTGAGCCCCGTGAAGACGTGCTTCACGAACGTGAGCTCGGGCTCGACCGCGTAGATCGCGATCGCGTCCCCGCGCGGGTCCAGCACAGCGGTGTTCGTGTTCCGGTTCGACGCGTAGAGGAACGGCTGCGAGAAGTTCGACCCGGGCTGCGTGCTCGCCTCCGCGAGCAGGATCTCCGCCGCGAAGAGCGTCGCGCCCTGGGGCACGCCCGGGGGGATGATCGAGAAGTTGGCGGTGGCGGGCGCGGCGTGCGTGGCCGGGTCGGACGGGATCGTCTGCTGCGTGAGCGTCGAGTCGTCCTCGTGGATCGTGTACAGCTGGTCGCCGCGCACGACGATGTGGCGCGGGCCGGAGCCTGGGGCTTGGTCGATCTGGCCCTGGATTTTGTACTGGCCTGGCGTGCCGTCTTGCACGAGTCGCCAGATCGTGTCTTCGCCCTGTCACGGTGCGGAGCGCATGGGGCCAAGCGCGAGAGCGGCGGCAGGATGGGAACGCGCAGATGGATGACAAGCGCAAAGGGGAAGAGGATCAGGGTCAGACACGAAATCGAAACGCAGGAGGCGGCGCTGCCCGCCTCAACATGGCTGACTGGGACGTACCAAGTCCGGGATAAAGACCTCCGAGCCGACCTCGAGCGCCATGTGCGGGTGCGAGGTCGGACTCCTTGTGGTGGGGAATGTGATGACTGGTGAGCCCGTGACGAACGCGGTCGGATCCTCTCCCGTCGGAACGAACACGCCATTGCCTGAACCAAACTACGTGGGTGTGGCGTCCGGAATTAACATGAGGAACGGAAACGAGGTGAGGTAGAGCATGCTTGGGCCACGTACATTCATCGCGGCAACCTCGCCAGTGGAAAGCGGGATTGCGAATGCCGGACCGTTTCGGTGGTCTACGTCTTCGCCTGTGAATATTGTGTCGATTGCGGGAGTGAGCGAGCCATTGGACAGCACTACAAAGGACTGAAGAGCGCCGTCCGGGTTTTCGTTTGTCGCGCTGGCGATACACACGCGCAAGGCAGGAGTGAGGTAAAGGTAACGGTCAGAGCGAGATCGAGAGCGAGGGACTGGAACAGACTCACTAGAGGATGCTTTTGTTCGTCGGGTGCAAGGCGATCCACGTTGGATTCGCGCCACTGGGGTTCTGGCCGAGCACGGAAAGCGTGCTTGCGTCCGAGTTGAAGAGGTAGGATACGATGGCAGACGAGGACCCGCCGGCAAGAATCGTGAAGTTGACCATGGTGTAGTCGTGAGGTGATGTCGTGGCGTGTGCGACGCGAAGTGCTCCAGGCAGTGAGTTGGTAATGAGAATATTAGGTTTGCTGGCTTATATGTGGTCGTCGGAAGACACAACACCAGGTTGTGCACGCGCGGATGGTGGTCGTAAGGAAGGAACGACAAAAGGGCGTACCCATGTGGACAGCATACCTATATGGTCATACCTCGCCCATCGCTTTTGTGATCACGCCGCCTTGTTACAACGGGCGTTGCACACGGAACAACTGGTCTTGGGTCTGAAATGCATCTAACAAGCCATCATGAGATCACCCAGCCACGGTGGAGAAGAGCTTACCGCACATCAAAGCCACCTGGAAACATCGTGCTCATGTCAAAAGAACCTTGCGTTGAATTGCTAAGTGAGCGGGTAGTAGCAAACTGATCCGTGTCGTTCACGCCAACTTGAGCTTTGTAGGACAGTTGCACGAGGTGCAGCCAGATGGTAAGTAGACCACAGCCCCATAAGTAGATTCAGAATCAAGGAGAGATGGCCATTGGTCGGATGATGGTCGTCCGGGACGGAGCGCCCACACTGCCCGCCCAGAGGACTCTTCGGACAGTACGGCCACTGGCTAAGCTAAGGCTTACTTCGAACCTCAAGTATCCCTGTACGTTGCGCCCCAGGGCCCGACGTCGGATCGTGAATCTGCAAAATCACCTCGTTCATTCGCGCGTCGTCATACAACGCTCCCGACTGCGGTAAGACCGCGAGCCACTATGTATATACCAGCATCTCTAGCCGTTCAATACCTCCCTCGAGGCACGAGGGAATTGGCAACATTTTGCATTGAATGCATCTTGCACTGCTCGCGCTAGTCAGTAACTTCAAAAAGAGCTCACAAACAAATAATGCATTGGCAGCGACCGAGAATTCGCAACCACGACGCCCTCAGAAGGCAAAGATGGAGCGTCCGTCTTCGAATCCGAGCTCCTGCAGGGCGGGAAGTGCTGCATCCGCGATGAGGCCCACCGGGCCACAGAGGAAGGTGCCAACGCCTGTCCCACTGGGGTAGAAGTGCTCATCCCTACGATGAGGTTGAGCATGGCGGTCAGCTGCCCACGATGCGTTCAATACTCACATAATCGCCTTCGCTAACCTGCCCAAGGAATGCTGGGATCCTTATGAGATGATGGGGTAAGATGTCGATGCCACGCCCCGTACCTTCCAGCCCAGGTCTTCGGGTGCAATCGAGAGAATGTTCCACATCTTGAACCTACCGGGATGCTCCTGCGCGTACTGTTCGAGGCCTGAGCGCATCCAGATATTGTCGTAGGTCTTGTTGCTGCGATGTGATGGTTCAATAGCCACACGGTAGTACGTGCAGACATAGCATACCTATTGATGAGGGAGATGAGGGTTTGATCCTCCGGGTCTGACAGAATAGCGCGAATGAGCTGCCAGTGGGGAGTCAGGCCACTCCCTCCGGAGACCAGGTTGATCTACGACGAGTCGTTTGAATGGAGGAACAGGCATGAAATGCTGTAGGACTCGCCTTGTCGAAGTGGAATGGCTCGCCGTCGATTTCGAAGCTACCGCGGCCTTTATACGTGATACCACCGGACGGGCCACGAATGTCAATCTCCTCGCCTAGACGCATCGCTGTCATTCATGCTAGATGCGACGCATAAGCACTGGCGCACCTTCTTCCATACAATCCAGATAGTTGGAGATCGTGCCACCAGGGGAGGGCACATTGCCGGTTGAAGGCATGTACGTCTTCACAAGCAGGTCGAAAGTTCCATCCTCCTCGCTAGGGAGTACCGGCCGAACGGGAGTGTAACTTCGGAACACGGCCTGGTCTTGGAAGTGCAGCGCGATCTGGATGTGCCGTCCGACTGGAAGTCCTAGAGCACCATGCGTTCCATCCGCGTTGCGGGGTAGCTCAAAGGTGTATAGGCTGGGGCAACGTATGTAGTCAAGACGCGGGACGATAGTTCTCTCCGACGTGCAGCCTACCTGCTGTCTGCTGTGACCGTCTTACGCTTGATGAGCTTCGCTGGGACGAAGATGTCGGGCTGGAGTGCGAGCCCCTTCCTTTGCGCTTTTAGCTCTGCCAAATCCTTCGCCGCTCGGATGGAGTCCGCTTGCATGACCTTGATCGCGTCATCTGAAAGTCCCCCTATGAGGCCTTCATCCCTCCTCTGATGCGCATCTGCCAATGTTACATGAGTCGAGATGCATTGACATATACTGCCATGCCGGGACTCACAGTTGTCGTGAATGGCGTTGTACTGTACAATTGACAGACACGCTGAGTGAAGTAGCCGGAAATTTCGGATGCATTCTGCTCACCTCGATCGTGGCATCGACAGTAGCCTTGCCCGCGTAGATCATGATGGACTTCGCACCGCCTGATATGTTTTATATCATCGCCTGCATTCACCGACTCCGCGGATGCCTACCTGGATGCCAAGAGAGCACGGACGTCACATCGTATACCTTGTTGTCCAAGATGATCCATGCATCGTCCTATCACGTACCCGTATGCTCAGGGAATGTCTGCCGCCACACAACTTCGAGACTCGCTCACCGGCTTGTTGTGTCTCGCGATCTCCTCCAGTGAGTATGTGGGCAGAACTCTGGCCGAATCGTCGCGCGGCGAGACTTGGTCTGCAGGAGGTTTCATCCAGCCACCAGCCGCTTCTCCGGGTGCAACGGGATGCTGGAACTGGACGACGGAGAGCGACGTCGCAGGATCTTGGATGATATTGGGCCGCACGCGGTACCATGCATTACTTTGCGACGAAGTGGTCAGTCATGTCTTCAACATATTCCAGACAGATTACATACTTCATCATGCCCTATCACCGGCTACATTGTCAGTAGCAGTTGTGCTGCTTAGAGTGTAACTCACAGTCAGATTCCTATGTGGGTGATAGTCAGTCCATGATGCAAGAGATAGATATGATACTAACCATGTGATGTGCTCAGGCTGGAAGTTCTTCTTCTTGTCGTGCGCGCGTACAATGATCTCGAACGCGTCAACCATCTCCCGAAGCTTGACGTCGCAAGACCTGTTGCAAGTGAGCGTTGGTATCAGTAACATACTCGGCGCGGTCCATCGTACCAGAAGATCCAAGCCCAATACTTGTCTCCATGCCTGCGAACGCCGTGTGAGGAAGAATATCTGACATTTGAAGACTCCACTCACCTGAGAGGCGACTTGAGGAAATGCCGGAAACAGTACTTCCAGGTCTTCCCACCGTCCAGGCTAAGCTCGACGCGTTCAATGCGCTCGCCCCCTCCATTGAACGCGATGCCTTCCACGGTGTACGTCTTTTCGTAAGTGCTGGCGTCGACCAGCGTGATACGTTCATCATGCGCCGGTCTACAAATGAACGACTGTAGGGTCTACGGCAAATCATGAAGTTAATTACGCCATTCGGCTCGTGAAAGGCAACTCGAGTCGCCGCACCTGTTCCCAACACGCTGTACTCTCATCTTCGAAGAAGGTTTTGGCAAGCGGATGGTTCTTGGAGTCGATAAACGAGGGGAGGACCTTATTGTCCCAGACGTCTGCAAATCGAGTCAGGCATCAACTACCGCACGAAAATAAAGTACACTGACGATAGAAGGACATGTTCGGCTCCTTGGTGACCCATATCTGGTGACAGAGCGTTCAGATGAGCCATTCGAATATCAGCTATTGAATCCCACTCACCTTCTTTAGCCATTTGATTTGGCGACCACCCACGTACCCCTGTACAAGTAGCATGATGAGATATCCTATGACCACATGTGAGCCCGTACTCACTGGAACAATGACTCTGACAGGCTGGGATGCGAAGGCTCATAAGGATCAAGGCTCATGATCGGGGAAAATGTACACACGTATCCATGGTCGGGGTGTAATACTCTTCCGTTCATGCCAAAGGCGAGTATAACATCGTTAGCCGGGTCCATCGCATGCCTGAGCGGAATTGAGGTAGCATATGGACCATCCGCAGGTTCATCGGCGCCCTCGAAGTTGAGGTACCTGATAACCAGTGGTAGTCAGCGTGACGATAAGCAGACGGTGGTGGACAACACTTACCATCTTTCGTCGGGGGGCGTGTCTCGTATGCCGCACGCTAAGAGCACATCGTGCACCGGAACTCCACGCCAGATAGCCGTTGACACTCCAGAAGCGGACCAGTTGAATCCTACTGTCCTTTTAACCATGTTGACTTCCTTCCTGCGGTCTGGCACCCGTCAGTCGCGACTCGTGGCTCCGTCGCGGATACATGCTTACTGCCGTCGCATCCCATGGTTACCGCGATCTCGAGAATTCTGAAGTCTCCAGATGTGAGTCCTGCCATGTTGAATTGCCGCGGCTTCGAGAGAATGTCCGGCGGGTCCGCATATACGGAGAAGGTATGAGTTTCCCAATTCAGCTGGGGTACCGCGGCATGGTTGCGGACAAAGTGCAGCCTGCGGACACATATCAACTTATACCGAATTCAGCCCAGTACGAAAGTCACGACAGCTCACTTCGTGGGGGTAATCATACCGGCTTCGAACAAAAGAAGCTGGTTCGGCTCTGCGTTGAGAGGGTGCTTTCCGGTCAGGCGCAGCAGCTCAGGAGAACGCGGGATCCACGAGTCTGGGGTGTTTCTGCAGCATATAATTCAGGACAACCGAACCGGTACATAATAAATCCTATCCTCACTGGTCATCGATGCTCAGGGCGCTGTCCAGTTGCTCGAGTGCATCACCGTCCAAGGGCTTCAGATCACCATTCGGGACGCCCAGGTTGTTCTTGAAGGCAGCGATAGTACGGAACTCGGCGAGGATTCTGGATTGGAATTCGCCTTCCTCGGTCGAGATGACAAGTTTGCTGGTTCCGTTGGCCTGCGAAGCAATCCTATCGCCACCGACGGGATCATCGGATGCGAGCGTCGTACTCGACGAGAGGGATGCTGCTTCAGAGAGGACAACGTTCTCGTCCGTAGGTGATTGTTTCGTCAGATGCTTCTGCTCTTTGATCTCAGTCTCAGTGATCGGGAGGACATAGCGTGCGAAGTCGTAATTCTTGTGGGCCACGTCAGCATGTTATTGAGACGCTTGCTAGGAAGACTTACTCTTGGGTTCTTCACTTTATAGCTAAACATAGGCCCACCATGGTCAAAAGCAACTTGGCGATAAGACAAATCAGGACTCACTTAGGAGAGGCTGCCTTGATATCTCGTACGGTGACGAGGGAGTCGCCGCTGCGCAAGGCATTCCGCCAGTGTGAATCTGCCGGCGCGTCCGATATCGATCCCGGCCACGCGGAGGCAATCATAGGTACTTGCAGCTTCGAGGTGACACCGTCACTAAGCGCATCGCCCTCCTCATGGCCAACGCACTCCTTGAATGAGACATTATGTGCCGGAGGCATAGCAGAGAACAGTGGTAGGAGTTGTTCAGTCGCCGACGCAGCCATGGTGGAGTCCTAGAGCCTAGCGTCCGAGGTTATCAGCTGGGGTATATGAAGGCACGGGGTCTTGAGACTCACCTGCGGGGGAAAGCACTTTCAGCCATCGGCTTAAGATTGGTCAGAGATATCACTTTGCTTCTTTTGAGAATGCAGTAGTGAACTAGATCCATATCTCAGAAGTTCTTGGTCCTTATCGGCCGCTCGCAGGTCCTCTGAGACAGGAAGGCATATGCCCCACGAAGCCTGCGCCATTCTTGGTCGCACGACGGGTTCCCTCGACCCCGTCCGTCCGCATATCCGTGTACTGATGTAGGTCGTGTGAGAGCTCATGGGACGGATGTGGCCTCCGCCACGACATCGAATCCCTTTGCTTTCGTTGCATGTTTTCCGCGACCGAACGTGTTTTCGATTTCTCTGTCTGCTGGTATTATAAGTGATTACGTCGACTTCGAACACATGGGACCAAGTGCGACCGTCGGGCGGCCCCGAGTGTGCATACCTCAGCGGTGAAGACGACCGTGCTTAGCATGGTGTCAGCATAGTGTGCGTGCCTGGGCACTCTAGCACAGGTTACGGCATTCTCGAAGATGCATGCTCGCTTTCACAGCGGGTTGTCCTGGCTGGCTCGAGGAATGGTTATGAGCTTGCGACGATGGGGATGGTGAGGAAGTTCCCACCTCGATGTCATATGAACGCGCATGCCGGGTGTACGTAGTGCCATTTACGACGCTGCCAAGAGGTCGTATGCCGGTCAATGAGCGCATTGCCGCTGCCAGTGAGCTACTCCGAGCTGCAGTCTACATGCTCAGCTATCGGAGTAGGTGCGGTGCAGCGGCACTGGCAAGCTTAAGCGCAAGCTTGTCAGCGTGACCGTGACCTTCATCGAAGTTGAGTAGTTGACTCCTTACTTAGTTCGTTGGAACCTTAACTATGCAAGTGAACTCTCATCAGTACAACAGCATCGAGAGGTGACTGGCAGACACACTCTTGTTGGAGCACTGGGATTCGCGGCCGGGTCGCGTTGCGATCGCTCAGAAACACGCCACACCTCGAGTCAAGCTACAGCACATTATTGCTGAGTTGTACACGACTAAGTACACCTCTTCGAAGCTTCACCAAAGCCTGTCAACCTCCTTCAGTTCAACCACACGAAGCTCGTGCGAGTGGGGATCTCGAGGTTCCTCGTCAAGAGCGTGAGGTTCTTCCCGCCCTCCGCCCTCTTCAACACGATCGAGCCCGCGGAGCCCGCGACACCGCTCGCGATTAGGAACTCTTTTTCGGGCCCTCCAAACTCCATCCCGCGGATCTGGTCGAGCCCGGTGAAGACGTGCCCAAGCAGCTCGAGCTTCGGTTCCACCTTGAAAATAGCGATCGCGTCACCGCGCGGGTCCTGAACGCCGGTGTTGCGGTTGGACACGTAGATGAACGGCTCGGGGAAACTCGGCGATGCCTCGGTGAGGAGAATCTCTCCGGCAGCCATAGCGGCGCCTTGAGGAAGACCTTCCGGGAGGATAGAGAAGTTGGCGATGAGGGGCCCAGTGGTCCCGTTCGGCGCTCTCGGGATGTCTTGTTGAGTCAAGGTGCTCGCCAGCTCGTGGAGCGTGTAGAGCGTGTTGCCTGTGTAGCAGTGCAATGTGAGATACGCGCAACACAGGATATCGGGATATACATACCCCGTGTCGCGATGTGACGAGGTCCACTGCCGGCAGGCTGGTCAATCTCGCCTTGGATCCTGAACTTGCCTGGCGCGCCGTCTTCGACGAGACGCCAGACCTTGTCCGCACCCTTTGTGCCAGTACATCAATACTGACGTGCCATTGGCGGAATACGTCACGACGCTCACCAGGTCCGGGACGAAGATTTCGCTCCCATGTTCCAGCGCCATATGCGGGTGCGAAACGGGCGCGTTGAACTTGATCGGAGTGTAGTTCGACGTGAACTCGAGGGGATTACCCGCCTGCGTCGGCACGATCTCCCCAGTCCCAGAGTTATACTGTAAAAGCGGAAGGTGAATCCTCTGATACATGTCATAGGCAGATGTCAACATACGTTGAAGACTGCGACCTGCCCTGTCGAAAGAGGCGTTGTGAACGCCGGACTGTCTCCGCCAGAGCTGATTGTGTCAATGGGACCGGATAGCTGACCATTCTGGCCAATCAAGAAAGACTGCAGTCCACCACTGGGGTTCTCATTGACGGCGCTGTGTATGATGCATTAGCGACCAACTCGTTCATAAAGATGGGCTAATAAAGATGTGCTACGTACTAGAGTACGCTCCTGTTTGTCGGGTGCAGAGAGATCCAGGAGGGATTTGCTCCGGTGGGTGATTGATTCAAGACACTGAGCGCGTTCGTCTCCGAATTGAATAGATATGACACGACGAAGGAAGTGTATCCTCCGGCCAAGATCGTGAAGTTTACCATCGCAGTGACCTGTCTTGGGGCTCAGAGAGTCAGACTGCTCAGCGTCCCAGCATCGACGGTACTTAAGTATGTATGCGCAGGGCAAACGGGGATCCGTCGGGGACTGCCCCGCGAATCTTCCAATATAAATATGCGGATTACGGCCACCAAAGCTTCGTAAACGCAATCCTCGCTTGCTCGGTGGTAGCATCACCCGAGCTCCGCTGAGTGGTCACGATGATGCGACAAAGGTCCACCCGAGACTCAACCGCGCCGGCGGTGCGACAAAGAAGGTCGGTTTATGATGGCTCTGATGATCACATGTCCTGAGAAGCGGACGCTGCGTGCAATCCAGTGGAACCATTAAAATCACATACGCCTTGTACCATCGTGAGTGGCAATGGGTTGCGAGCATCCTCGCCAGGAATACTGGTTTCGGAGACGGACGTGTCCTCCGAGGCTCACCCGGTTATCACGCACGCCTGTTTCTTCACTCAATTTGCCATGTCTTTATGGTCGGCGACTGAATGTGGGCTCACTTATGTCGCTACTGGGGACGATCAGGCTTGCTTTCGAGAGTCGCACCGAGGTATGTGTGGCGTACCTCACTGATTGTTGGGGCGTGCGGATCCTCCACGGTGATGCGAGTTACCAGGCATGCAATGGCATAAGATCGTGGTGGTGGCGGCATGCTAGACCTATACATTTTGTGCAACGCGGGAAGTCGAAAGCATGGGTCATAAAGAGCGAACGAAGGAAGCAAAGCGGGATACACGATTAGCGGCCACCCTTGCCACCCTTCATCTGCTGCTTCGATACACGGGGTGCAGAGGATACAGGTGCGCGAGGCTGGAAGATTTGGGCGAATATCAGTGAGAAGCCCCCCAGCAGCTGTACTGCGACGCACCTTGGTGGTCTTCTCCTTCTTGTCCTCCTTAGCCTTCTTCTCCGCCTTAGCCTTCTGAATGGCAGAGGTTCTCTGCTGGGCGCGGATAGCAGCAGTCTGGTTCCTCCGTGCAGCGATGGCAGCGAGGTCAGCACCGACGATACCACGCTGGTGCTTCACGGTACGGCGAGAGCGCTTCTTGGCAACCTCCTCCGTGATACCCTTCTTGTGCATGCGACGGTACACCTGCGTCCAGGCGATCTTGCGGGGGTTCTTGCGCTGCAAGAACAGCGACTCGTTCTTGGAGGTGGCGAACCGGAAGATCTGGATGTAGGATATAAGGGGGATGAATAGTCGAATGAAGCGGCTGCGCGGACCTTGTTGTCTCCCCGCACGAACAGGCGGCCCTTGCTGGGGTAGATGCGGTAGCCGGAGAACGAGTCGATTTCGAGCTTCTACACTCGCAGAGTATGTTAGGATCAGCAGTGCCACAAGAACATAGCGAACGCACCATCTGGGATGTCCAACCAAGCGGGGAGGAGTGAAGTCAGTATCGGTCGGTCTGCTGTCCCAGAAGCCCATCCGATGTCTCCCTGCGCCATCCATCCCTTCGCACAGTTCAGACGGCATACTTCCGCCCCTCAATCTGTTCCTCCCGCACTTCTCCATCCATACGTGCGATCCTCCAGCATCCAGAAGCACAGACGGCGACGCTCACCTTGAATTTGTGTCGGCGGGGAGTGTACCGTTGACGTTCTGCAGGGCGCGCTACCAGATCGGGCTTGCCACAATGCAAATACAGTCAAACCAGGCCACGTGTTGATAGGCGCCTTGGGGCGCTACCCAGCCTCATTGCGTAGAGGTTAAGTCTGGTTGAGTAATAAGTATTTCCTCCTCCTCCCTATAGCGCATCATGAACATTAACAAGTTGCTTGCATCGTCAGCGCTACGTGGTATCGCAGGGTCTTGCAGCTCTATATCTGTGAGCCGACCGCTTCCTCTATTGGTACGGAGCGCTTGACATATGATTCTCACTCAAGGCAGGTCCCTCGGGCTCGTCGCCCGCATACAACGGTTGAGTCTGAAAACGATGAAGCTCTGTTTGACTGATGGGCTTCAGCTTCACATATTAATTCATTAGGCTATACAAAGGCCAGTCGAGCCCCCGCCATTCCTGTCTCAAGTGAGGGTTCCGACGCCTCACGCGTAAGTAACGGCTTGCGAAAACTTGCAAGTCGCTAGGTCTGCAAACTGTATAAGCAGAGGCAGGCAGAGGACAACACACATCTCTTGACAGGTAAGTACGCGGCGTGCAATAACCATATGCACTGCACTCACACCACGCGGCCTTTCGGGCTCCTGTGCGAGTTGATACGAATATAAGACATGGTTCAGCCGCAGTGCTCGGTGAGAAAAGATCGAGCAAGACCCTTCCCAGCGACACTACTGACTCACTGCCTAGCGTGTGGTGGCCTGATGGCACCTTAGTTCTAAATGAGCGGCCACTGAACTTTCTGGTGAATTCCGCATTTTTGACCCTCAAGCTCCGACGTTCATACTGTTCTCCCGGGTCAGGTTCTACGCCCTGGATTTACACGTGCGTGCTAGTGTGTAAAAGATACCGGACATGCGTTGTGGTCGTGACCTTTCGCTTGGTTGGAGGAAGGTCTCAGGGCTTGGCAAAGGCGGAAACCTGGGCGCCTCGACCAGAACTTCGTGAGCGTTTTTCCCACCGGTGGTTTAATGGTCAATCATGACTTCTCGCAACTGCCAGTGCCCTGCCATCTCATGTCCCCCGGCAATGGTCCCAGACACATTTGCTGTCAATGCCAGACCATCCGTCATGCGCGTAATATAATGTGTCCTCATTTCAACCGAAACCCCGCTCATGCCATGCGTGCGCATTCGACTCGGACTACCGACATGTCGGCCCATTCAGCCAGCACTGGCCTGCGCCTGGCTATGTTCCGTTGCTGCATCGCGATGCGATGCCTATGACGTCCGAGTGTACGTACCAGCGCACGGTCTTAGCTACGCTTCTGACGCCACATCGCTGCAGCACGGGGCGGACATCTTCACGTCGGGCGTAGCGCCCTTATCGGGGTCGGGGTCAGGATCGACGCCAGAGGCGCAGCGCCAGAGTGTGAGGATGTTGAGCGTGTATCAGATCGGCACCGAGTCTGTCATTTCTGCATACTAACAAGGTTCTGACCGCAGGGGTTTGGTCTGTTTTAGTGTGCTCGACTGTGGTTCGAGCATGCGGAGTATGTTAGTCCGACCCGGAGACTGTGGAGGCAGCTGTTTCCGTTCGCACGATGCGCGGGAGACTGCGGGATCAATGTGGTGACCGTGTTGCTTCACGAGTCGGAGTGATGAGTGGTGGATAAGGCTCCGTAGAGTGTTTCTTCCTGAACATCGAAACAGCCCGTCGGCTACGGCAACGGACGACACTCCCATCACAGATTGCTAGATTCGTATGTTTCTATTCTTAAGCAGGAGAAGAGGTCGCAATCGTACACACGAGTACTCCAAGTACAGGGGCACATCGGCATTTGAAGAGAAAGAGTGACAGTGCGATAGATCAGTTTAGTACACGATTTAATAAGCTACACAGACAGGAGCACATCAAGCCTCGCGTCTCATTAAATAATCTGCAATACTGCAACGGAGGAACCTCTACATACGGCTTCCGAATAATACGGCCACGCAGCCAGACTACCTTTCACATTATCTGATAGGACGTGTACCACTTCGCCGCCTCGACACCACCGTAAAGCAGCGCTGTTAGCGTCTGGGAGTGGAAGCTCAGACGATACAGGCCGCGCGGGCTGTTCTCGTTGAGAAACCAGACAAGTACCGTCGCGTACAGGGACGCGAAGACAATGTAGGGGTTGTAGGAGTAAAGAATGGTCGTGAGAAGATGGATGGCTGAGAGAAGCACCTTGGTCCGGAAGACGCTCTTGAGAAGCACCGGGATCGTGGGTACCTGCTTCTCCCAGTCCTCATGGAAGTCCCGGACGTCAGCCATCACCTGTAGAGCGCAGATACCGTAAGAGCGGAGTTGCGGGAGAAGACAAGGAGACCCGACGTACAGCATGACAAGCGCGGTTGATGGTGGACCAGATAATGATTTGGGTCGGGTTCCAAATGCTGGGACTGCTCGACGCAATGGGGAGCGAGCGAGCGAGGATGGAGTTCACAATGGCAAACGTGCCGCAGCTATAGCGGGGATCGTCAGTTGCGGACAACACGGGTTATTGCAGAGACGCACCCTCTGATTATCCCGATGAGGACAGCCTTCATGCCCGGAATGCGCTTGATTGAGAATGCCTTCTTGACGGGCTTCTCGTCGCTCTGCTGGGTCTTCTTCTGCTGGCGCTTGCCGCCGAAAATGAGTAGCTTGAAGTCCCAGATGAATGCGGGACCGAAGAAGATGGTGACCATGAGCCACGTCCAGGGTGGCGAAACAGCGAGGGCGAAGAGAAGAAGGGCGGCACTGGAGAAAAGGAGGACCTTGGCCTGCTTGAAGATCGCCGTCATTTCACTGTTGCTCGTCTTCAGTGCGTACAATTGCATCGGCTCCTGGTCGAAATAGTGGTCCATCCCGATGGCAAGGATGTCCGAAGCGACGCAGATGAGAACCTATGCAACGGCCGGATGGCGCAGCAAAGAAGGTCAATTGAGCGCATGATCGCGACTTCGAAGAAGACGGCACTTACGGGTCTCCAGTCGATCATGCCGTAGATTGAGCGCGACATGAAAGTCGACAGGCTGAGACTGCCGATGGAGAGCATAAGTGGATGGGTCAAGAGCTCATCCTTGAGCTTGTGGGGCGTGAGCGGGGCGAACTGGGTGGCCATGATTAATAGGAGAGATAGAGGTACTACGAGGATGGCTGGTGCCTTCCCCGGAGAGACATTATATACTTGCCTATCCTTGTGGCGCTCTGTAACCCCCGGAGGCAATCAGCAAAGCGCCAAATGCGGCTGTGTATTGTGTTGCTCAGCTGGAATTGGTCGGACGGCTTCTTGCGCCATCGCGACCTGCATTGGGTTCGTCTGGACCCTGTGCACTTCCTGCTTTTCCGCCGTCAATGGCTGCATGTCGTCTAAGGTAGAGTTCGAGACGTGGAGCTATCCGTCTGTGCTAGCTCCGGTGATCGCAGCGACAGCGTCCTGCCAATGCAGTACCCAAACATCTGGCATAAAACGACGATCTGCAGCATACGTGAGCGTCGGGGTAGAGTCGAACGACTGGATAACACACCACTTGCCCTGGCCCTGACTATCTCGCAAGTACTATTCCGAGCTCCCGATGAGACAAGTAGTGCCGGCCGTGTATCCTCATGGTCCGTCGGGGACCTGTCCAAAAGCAGGGGCAGCGCGAAAGTGTGTCGTAAGACCGGTTGGTTCGAGAAACCGAAGAAGCGGACATATGTGCACGGCGGTTCAATGAGGGAGATTGACAACGCCGGAACTCATTGAGTCTCTATGGCGGGTATCTCTGACGAATGTGCTGGCGGCAGAAGGGCGTTCACCGCGGTCGTGTCGGAGTTGTTTCTACCTACAGCTATTTCCAAAACAAGTGGCCGGGCGCCACTTGCGCACTGCACATTCTGCACGAAAAATTCGAAAAATCCTCGATATTCTGGGTGCCTCCTGAG
>ML211183.1:0-51818 GCA_004369055.1 Polyporus arcularius HHB13444
AGTTTGAATTTCAATGTGGCAGCCCAGCCAAACCGACCGAGCGTGACGGGCGCTCATCACGTGACGTTTGTCGTGTCTGTGCTGGGCCTACCTTACCTACTGTATGTATACCTGTGTAATGCCAACTAATGGGGACGTCAGAATGCAGCACAATTGGAGGCTACGATCGCAGAGGTTGTTTGCGCCGCAATGATCGTCGAGTTCCATCGTTCGGGATGTGCTTCATTTGCTTGAATGGCGAGGCACGCACAGATTGCGGATCGTGAGGGGGTGATTATAGTGGGGTACTAAACTTGCTGAAGCAGGAAGGCAATACAATACAGGAGGGACCGTGGACGTGACAGAACCGTGGGCGTCAGCACGCTACTTCTGCATGGCTGAATTCATCATATCTGTGGGCGAGCGATACGGTCGGAAGGCAAGCAAGGAACGAGAACGAAGATGGAACGCACCAGCGTTGTGCTCTGCAAACCGCGCGCCCACCCGCTCCGAGTGCTTCAGGAACTTGTCAGTGCAGTTGAGGACACATTGCTCCTGCAATCGGTCCGGTTAGCAAGGAACAGAGGTGCCAACGCCGGCGGCGTAGCGGATAGAGGCAGTACCTCTTTTGACGACAGTGCCTTGCTCGTGAAGTCGTTGCAGCATGAGTTGAAACACCGATCAACCAGGTTCGAGTACATGCGCATGAAGTCTTGCATCTGCACCGGAACACACGTCAGTATCGCGCGAGTTCAGATGGGGTAGAAGGAACAGACCTGTTTCTTCTCAATCACCCGAGTCATGTGGGCCTGCTCGGCGGGGTTCATCTGGGAGAAGTCCATGGCTGCGAGGTGAAGAGGAAAACAGAGACTTGGAGGAAAGTGTTGCTGGGAGTTCGGGCGATGACAGCGGCGAGCAGAGCTGCTCTGAGCTCTGCTCTTTTGGCGTCTCAAGGTGACAAGGTCGCGTGGCAATCGCGTGCCGAGCGATCACGTTACTTACGCGACAAGTTCCCGATCGCGAGTCCTCAGTCGACGCGTCTCGCGCGCCTTCGCACCTTGTCACCTCTGCCCAGCGTCCGCCCATATCCCAGACATCGACTAGACTGAGGATGTCGCGTGGTACTCTTGTGCATACGTCTAAATGCGTCAGTTGTTTTGTCATACGCATACCGTATATGCATTCTGACTCGGACCCCTCGGAATCGTAGGCTGCAGCGCGGAAGTTCGCTTGTCCGCGGACCAAAGACCGTCACTTCACCGTGCAGCTGAACTGCTCGTTCAGGGCTGTTAGGTGTAGTTACGAAATGACGTTGACATACTCACTTTTCCTCGGACAAGGAGTCCAGGCGGCCTCAAGTTCTGCGAACATTTCCGTGGCACTTTCGCTGCCCCCAAAACATCCGGCACAGTGTGTAGTTGCAGACAAGTGGCGCATCGAAATTCTCCTGACGATCTTGAATTTGCTGACCCCCGGTTGCACCGGCGTGGCGACGGAGAGGATGTGAACGAGCAGAAGACGTACTGCGAAGGTTGCGCTCGGCGAACCCTCTGAATACCGGGCGGTGGTAATGCACCCGTCACTGCAGCGCACACCAACGGCGTGCCGCCATATTTGGGTGACCAGTACGTGTCCCATGAGGATTATCGCCGCAAAACGCTCAGCATTTGTCACCTACTTGCATCTTAGGAAACGCTTTCTCCCCTGCAGTGGTTTGGTACGGGAAATTACTCCATACATGGCTCATTCATGCTCACGGTACGATCGAAAATTCCCTTGCTGCGGGAAGTAGGCGGCAAGACGACCGAGATGTGGCGCAATGAAGTCCAGTAAGGCGAACCACACAGGGAAGATGCGGATCCCGTCGGTCCTCGCACCTCGGACAACACGAGCGACGCAAGCTGTACAAGACTGCAGCCTGTCGCATCTTCCTGCTGTGATAGTTCGGAGCTGGCAAGGACAAGGAAGGGGTTAGTTGCATACTAGTATGTGAGCAAGCCATCTTCACCGCGCATCGCTGAAGCCGCGCCTGGAAGATAACGGTCGCATTTTGTGCGCATACTACCCAATGAATTCGAGTCGAAAGGTCCATCGCGTCTCCAGGTGATAGGAACGTGGGTGTGATGTGCCCGTCATGGACCATCGCTGCGTGTTACTCCATGCGCTTGACGATACAGTGTAACCTTGTTCGACTTGTGGCCGGCCAAGCAACGCATGCTGGGCGTCGCACAGACACGTTCCAAGACCGCCGACAGCTCCTCGGAGGTCGCCTTGCCCTGGATAGAAGCCAGCCCGCTCGGTTCGCAAGGCAAGTGCAGTCAGAGGGTAGCATGACCCTGCCAGTAATACGCTCACTACCAGGACTAATATTATGGCCTCTTGCGATTGGCCTCGTCTGCCTGCACACCCCTCCTGCAGCTGGTGTCTGTGTCTGGAAGGGTTAAAACAGCACGGCGCGCGGCTGTTGTGGCGCAGTTGCCGACTAAACGCCTATCCCGATCCGAGATCGGTTGGAGATCGGAGACATTCTGCGGGCGCTCCAGTGACTCAAAATCCGACCTCATCGCTCCCACTCCTTCACCTACACTTTGCCTACACTTCTCGAGAAATTCCTACGTCCGGTCGTGGGCCGGTTCCAGAGCGGTGCATCAGTATTGCAGCAGTGCCTCCCACCAGTATGTATAAAGGCACTATACACCGTTCACAGGCTGAACCAGCAACCTCGCACTTCCCAAACGCACCTCTCCTCCACTGTCCATCTCCCGCAACCTCTGTCAGTGTCTGAAATGTCCATCACCGTCCGCGATGCTCTCAAGCAACTCGATGATCGCCGCGTGAAGGCGACGCGCCCTCTCATCCCCCCTGCCATCCTTCAGGAAGACCTCCCGTTGTACGTCACGTCCTACTGCATTGATCATGCCTCTCATGATGTTGCAGGACCCTGTCTGCAGCTGAGACAGTGCTCGAAGGGCGCAAACACACCGAGAACATCCTTCACTCGCGAGATGACCGCCTGCTAGTCGTCGTTGGGTGAGCTCGGGTTCTGTAATGACTGACTGACTATGACTCCCTCTCACACCCACGCAGTCCATGCTCGGTCCACAGTGTCGAGTCCGCGCTCGAATACGCACGCCTCCTTCGGGATTACGCAGAAAAGGCAAAAGACGACCTGCACATCATCATGCGTGTCTACTTCGAGAAACCGCGCACTACCGTGGGCTGGAAGGGCCTCATCAACGACCCAGATATGAACGGCAGTTTCCAGATCAACAGGGGTCTTCGCATAGCGCGTACCCTTCTCCTCGACATCGCAAAAATGGGGTTGCCTGCGGGCTGCGAGTTCCTTGACACGATTAGCCCGCAGTACACGGCCGACCTTGTCTCCTGGGGCGCGATCGGAGCGCGGACTACGGAGTCCCAAGTCCATCGTGAACTTACGTCGGCGCTGTCGATGCCCACTGGCTTCAAGAACTCCACCGACGGCACTGTTGGCATCGCAATCGACGCCTGCCGTGCTGCGAGTCGGCCGCATGTCTTCCTTTCTGTTGGAAAGGGCGGCCTTAGCAGTATTGTAGAGACCGAGGTGGGTGTTGTGCGGCAAATTGACGTCGCCAGTGCTAATCCTCGCCGCAGGGGAACCCTGACGTTCATGTCATCTTACGTGGAGGCACGAGCGGTCCGAATTACGGAGCTGAGTTTGTTCGTTCGTGCGGTGAGAAGTTGGCTAAGGCGGGTTTCCCGCCGAAGATCATGGTAAGCACTCGCACTCGCTCCACCCCATCCTCGCATTGACCCCGCCGCGTCTCTCTTGGTACGAATCTCACCGCGTCTAGATTGACTGCAGCCATGGGAACAGCCAGAAGCAACATGTGAAGCAGATCGAGGTAGCGGAGGATATCGTGAGTGCCGCCGCTGTCCAACGATGCATTGCCTGCGGGAATCTGACACGTTCGTGACATGCAGGCGCGGCAGCTCGAGTCTGGGGACACGTCTTCGATGATCATGGGTGTCATGATCGAGTCCAACCTCGTGGAAGGCCGTCAGGATATCCCTGTCTCTGGGCCTGCCGGATTGAAGTACGGTCAATCTGTCACAGGTACGTGTACCTTCTTTCTGTCGCCGTGCGTGGTGCTGAGAGGCCTTCGCAGATGCCTGCATCTCCTGGGAGCAGACCGTTCCCGTGCTCGATCGGTTGCGTGAGGGTGTGCGAGGCCGCAGGGCTCTCGTTCAAAACCGGGCCCGTGGAGATGGCTCCAAGCTGAACGGACACGCATAGAGATAGTTGCCGTTGTTTGATTAGACCCATTTGTACCAACATGTATCTGTATGTCTGTAGACTTTGCAATATGCCTGTCTTGCGTTTACCCCTTCCTTGATGGCTGTGACTGGCTCCTAAGTCCGTCCTCGCTTTCGTGCCTCAGCGTGTCGCCAACTCGCAGTACAATGAAACTTATGAAAGCTGCGCTTCTCGGGCGCTCAGAATAAGTCGGCCTGCATGGGCGCTACTGGCTTCGTGAACAGATGCTCGAAGAGACACAGCCTGTCGACTTCGTTCTCCTCCTCCATGTCGGTCTAGAGTCGCTCCCGACTTGCCGCCTTCCACGACTTGGACGATCCTTGAGGTGCTGAGTAGGGCTAAACGGAGTGCAGCATGGGCTCAGACGGGATGCAGATCACTATACCCGGTACGTTAGAAGTAGTTGCTCTCCAGACATCGCTTACGACGGTCACCGACTTGTATGCAGACTTTAACGACGATGACGACTACCGCCCTACACCGCTGTTTGGCGGGCGAAGTCAGCAAGCAAGCCTATGGGGCAGCTCGGGCTCGGGACTCGAGTCTCCGACCATACTTACGCCGCAGGCGGTGAACGAGCGGTCAGGCGGGTCGTACTTCCACTCCCGCGGGGACTCAGTCACGTCTCAAGACTCGGGAGGCTCGGCGCAATATACGACGCGGAAGGTCAAGGCACCATTCACGCATTCAACCCAATCTTCCGTAGCCACGACGGGCAACTCGCCGTTCACCAAGAAGTCGTCATTCGCGTCCCTCCGCAATGCGTTCAAGAGCGCGAAGTTCAACGACCCGCCCCCCATGCCATCTCTTGATCATCAGGCCTACCCCGCGCTGAAGAACCCGTTCAATCGGTCGACGTCATCGCTCGCGCAGCAGCCCCCCGTTCCCCAGCGCGCGCAGACGATGAATGCTAGCCCACCACAATTCAGGCCGTCGACCCCTGGCGGTGGGGATGCACGGTCACGTACGCCGAAGATGAAGGACCACCAGTACGGACGCTCGCAGCATTCACACTCGGGCTCCATGTTCCATGCATCCGACGCTGGTAGCGACCATGGTTTCTCCTATCCCTTTTCATCATCCCCACCCCCGCTACCACCAATGCCCAGTGCCTTTGGAGGTCATTCAGAAGAGCGGTTTTCCTCCGACATCGAGGACCGAATCGCGCCTGACCCGCGAACACCGTCCGACTACGCCTTGCACGCTGTATTCATTCGTTTTGCTGCCTCTGCAGAAACCCACATTGACGAATTCTTACGATTTCCTGTCGTGCGTGCGAACCTCTGATCTTAGGCTCTTCATGCCTACTGACGCGTCCACTCAGGATCGTGACGTCTACCTCGAAGACTACCTAGGTCCGGGCGTAGACGAGAAGTTCGATGATATTCTTTCGTCACTGGGTAAGATTGCCCAGCGGCACGCCAAACCCGTTGTCGACTCTGTGATGCGCTGGAGGAAGAGTCAAGCCGATCCTGTCAGTCCGGACTTGCTACGCCACCACCTCTCGCAATCACCTTCCTCCTCGCGTGCACTGCGGATGCCGGACATCCCACAGACGCTCAACGAGCGGAAGTGGCTCGCCTCCGTATATATTATGTGCCGAGCCCTCATAGCGGTGACAGGGTCCATATCCAAGGACGGCCTACCAGAACTGGTTGGACACAGCCTGGAAGAGCTCACCTTCGAGCAGTTTAAGCGGAATGATGCCAAATTGTCCATACAGTCGCCCAACTATCGTTGTATTGCGGACCTGCACGCTGCACTTCTGGGCCATCTTGCTGAAATTCGGTATGTCACCACTCCAGGTTCAACCCGGACAGTCATGCTGATGTTGACGTTAGCTTCGAGAGTGTCACGGATCGTTTCTTGACTGAACTCGGACCCATCGCAGCGGGTCAAGTAGCGAAAGATGCGGACATGAAGTACGAGAACCTGGTCAAAGGTCTCCAACATGTCCAGATCTACGTGAGTCAGCGTGCGTATCGCCTAGTTGCTACTGTTACTCATGTGGTCGTAGGTGTGGCCGCCTGAACGCTTCGAGGAGGGCGCGGAGTTCCTGGCTGCGCTAGCCAAGGTGTTCGAGAACGCTCATGGCAACCGTCTTAAGACTATCTTCGCTGAGACACTGGTGCACACACTGCACCCTATTGGCAAGGTGATGCTAGACTTGAGGTCTGCACGTCCGCAAAAATCTTATGCGTTTATATGTAGACGGCTCAAGCCGAGGTCAACCAACCTGACTGGGCTAAAGCTATCGAGGTTATCTTCCCCAAAGCTCGAGACATGGCGACCAAGCCTCGCTATTGGCACGTTGCTTATCCTCTCGCTGTAACGGCGCTTTGTGTAGCACCGAACGAGTATTTCCTCCGCAACTGGACTGCTTGCTTTGAAGCTGGCCTTGGCAAGCTCAAGGTAAGCAGGCGTCTTGTCCATATGGTCATCGTGCTCATCTTGATTTATAGGAGAGGATCTATCGAGTGCCGGTCCTCAATGGCATGCTCCGGCTGCTATGGACGTACTTGTACCGCTGCCATGAACCGCTCTCAACGGTATCAACCAAGCTTGATACGATCTTCAAGTATCTGTTTCCGCCCAATCGTCCGATCGCGCAACAGGACGACCATCTCCAGGTCTTTGTCTACATGGTCCACTTCGTCCTGTCCCGGCACTTTGAAATCGGCACTGAACTGTGCCTCGAGCTGCTTCAGGAACGCGCAGTCCAAGCACAATCGCAGGGTAGTCACTTCTTACCAGATAGGATGTCCATCGCGATTCAGGCGATCCTGCTTTCCGTGCATCTCATCGAACGGGAGGAGCCCCTTCCTGCTTGGCCGTCTAGTTCCGACTTCTCTAGCATGCCGTCAAGAGATGACTATCCGAGCTCCTCAAACCCTTTGCCGTCATCAATCAGTGCGAAAGCGAACTGGACGGACTTCCTGGAACGCGCCACGGCATGTCTCAATCAGTTCGCTTCGACAGCGTACCAGCAGGCCGGACGATGGTCTGTACTGGATGATCAGTGGTCAACCACTCGCCTTGGACCGTCGTACGAGGAGACCCACAGCTATGTCATCCGTCATCATCCTGAAGGCTCGATAGCATACCCGGAACAGTATGTCCCCCACATCACCGTCCTCCAAACCATATATCAGTCCCTTCCGCGTTTGCTACTTCCCTCCATCTCCCTCGACGACGTCTTCGACATGCTGATCCGTGGCGTTATCCACATCGAGCCCAGCATTGGTGAGGCAGCCATGCTTGCCTTGCAACGCTTCATGTCAGACTCTACCCATGCCCCAGTCCTCCTTGCGCGCTTCTCAGCCTTCCTCTTCAGCCCTGCCTCCATCACGCAGGAGGGCCACGGACCACGGCTTCCCGTAGAATGTGCACGCCTCTTGAACCTGTGGTACAATTTCGTGGATCGATGGGTCCAGGACGCCACACGCAAGCCGTCGCATTCTTGGACAACCCAGGAGGCGGATAATGTGGTTGCTCGAGTAGAGGAGATCGAGGCCGGCGCACTTTTCCTCCTTGCGCATCGCAAGCCGAACGCATACTCGACAGGCGTCAAGACCTTCCGGTTGCTCAAACACTTGATGGAACATATGGGGCAAGAGTCTTCTACACCCTCTTCCATCGCGCCTAACGAGTTGTCCGCTGTCGTAAACGCGTTCTTTGATGAGGCCACGCCGGACGCGCTGTTCCGAGGGCTGGAGGAGGTTCTCGAGGGAGAAGAACTGAGCCGGCTTACTCTGTGGAAACAGACATCCCCTACGGACAGGCTCATTCGCCTCGCAGACAGCGATGATGCCCGAGACAGATTCCTCTGGCGCGAGGTATACGCTCTCTTCGTCCAATTGTGCATGAGCATGGCCCCGGCTTTGGGAACAAGTCTTCGGGAGAAGTTGATAGCCGCGGTCACCCGAGGGACGCACTTCATGCAACAGCTCGCTGGCGTGACTACCAGACTCCCTACTAACCTTCCGCAACGTGCGGGTGCGTCTGGGGACCGAGATGGCTCTCGGTTGGTGTCGGAGAACAGGGACTTCATCAGCCAGTGGCACACATGGCTGAAACTCATCTGCGCCACGGCATCGGTGTCGGGGTCAAGACCCCCCGTGGGTCGTGACCACTCCCGTGCAAGATCGGACCCGGACCTTGGCCCAGAGCAGATGCAGAACACGCACGACCTCTTCTGGGCATTGAGCAAGTTCCTCGATTCGGAGTACACCATTTTCCGAGAGACAGCCGTCTCATGCATCAGCTCCTTCCCCGCCATCGGCTACTCGCACTTACTGGAGGACCTCAGCAAGCTTCAGGCGCGCCAGCATTATGACGACCCGAGGACCAAGGGTGTTGCTGCGGCTCCCATGCAGGGGCGCGTGCGGCGACAGGAGCGTTTCCTCACCGCACTGGCTCGCATATACTTTCTCACCGCGCATTTGATGCAAGACCAACGATCGTCAGGAAAGCAAGCTGCCCTCACGTATGTTTTGAAGTATGTCCGCAACATGCAATCATTCCTGTCTGCACCGGACAACCGGGATCGATGGGACTTGCAACGTTTGCGGCAGTACTTCTGTGGCACGGTCGAGCGGCTGTTCGACGCCCTGGCTACTCTCAAAGACTCGGACCGTTTCATCCCGTCCAACCTTTATCTCATCTTGTTCACCATGTGCGAGGAGTGGTGTCAGCTTGGGAAGCAGTCTGACAGTGTCAAGAAGCGTCTTGTGTACATGCAGACCATGGCAGCGAAGGCCTTTGGTGACGCAGCTAGCCAAGCAGAAGTCATCCAGACCTTCCAGCTTGAAACTAGAGCATTGTCCCACGCGGCCATTGGGGCTATGGCAGCTGTCTGTGTAAGTGTCCGCGACTCGTTCGTCCTTTGATTCCTTCTCATGTCACATTCCAGCAAAAGGCGTTCTTCCCACCCGACGTGGAGAATAGCTCTCCTACGGATCGTCAATCGCTTGACTTCGTGAAGCCGTTGCAGAACGGTCCTACCCTTGATCGTCTGACCGCCATCCTGGCGTCATTCCATGAACCCAACCAGGAATCCGGAAAGTCAGTGGCCTCGATGGTCGTCGTTAGAAGTTGAACTAACCTTCGGCACAGGAAAGCTCTCCGTTCTTTGCTTTCACACCATCGCTGCAACGAGGTGTTCCTCGACGAATGCTTGCGAAGGGCATTCGTGACAAGCCGGGAGTTGGATACCAGCAACGCTCGTTTCTTCGAGGTCGTCGCAGATGCCATATGCAGCGGTGCCGCTACTGCCTTCACCTTTGCCCACGTGGTCTGCCTCGGGTTGTCGAACCTCTGCCATCCCCTACTTGAGATCCGCCGCCAGTCCTTCAACATGCTCGAGACGATTCATGAGCAATCTGCAGGTATCATATCTCTGTCACAGTACGAAGCCGCCGTTGGCACTTCGGCCCCGAGCACGTACTTGCACGCGCATCGTCTCATTTCTGACGTCCTCGCTGGTGAACATCCCGATCACGCGGTGAAGGTGCTCGCGCAGCTGGCCGACTGGATTCCCAAGGTCTTCGACAATCGGTCCGAGCGTGGAGTCGTCTTACTCCTGCAGACGTTGGAGTACTGGGTGCCGAACATTGATCTCATGTTGGACGACAAGACTGGGCTTTCGAAGGAGGGACGTCTCGCCATCTACCACCTCATGGCACTCACCATGCGATACTCCGAGACGTACGCAGAGCAAGTGCTCGTCCTGTGGATGCGACTAGTGGATCCTCCCAACCAGTCTAACGGACATGCGGTCATCCGTTTCTTGCTGGAGCAGTCCCACAAGGTTGGCAGCACAGTGTTCATAGACTGCGCCGCGAAGATTGTCGCATGCTTATCGCAGAGTGCGATCTGTAGGCAGATTGTCGAGGAGCTCTGTAGCGTCATAGAGCCCGCGCGTATGCTGCCCAGCATCGAGCACAAACTGGCCCATCCCAACGACGAGGATCTCGAGCTTTGGTCCGATCTGGACATCCTCTTTTCCGAAAAGCCAAGGTTGTCGCTCGGAGTCGCCCAGTTTGCACTGCTGTTCCTATCCGAGACCGCCCTTGAGCGATATTGGGAGTTCCAGGACCAGCTCCCCATCCTATTCCACGCGCTCTTCATGCACCTGGACCACCGTCAGCCATTTGTCCAGCGTCGTTCTCGCCACATGCTCTTCCAGTTACTTCGCGCTTGTCTCACCGGATACGACGAGCTCTCCGATCGTTCGCTCCACCGGACGAGGTCGGAGTTGAAGGCTGCCATCAATGAGCTGGAGAAAGAGGCGGAGACAAGGCTATGGAAGGAGGACGAGAACGGAGCCGAGGCGGAAGCCAAGCTCCGATGGCTGGGTAACGCTATTCTTGACCTCGTGGCGCCGCTGCATACGAGTCTGTCAGAGCAGTGGGGCACACTGGCTCTGAATTGGGGTACGGCTTGTTCCATCCGTCCAGTGGCATTCCGCTCGTTGCAGCTCTATCGCGCCCTCATGCCACAAATCGGTCCAACACACGTCGGTATGCTGCTCGGTCGGCTGGCTAACACCGTCGCGGATGAGGACCTGGCCATACAGAGCTTCAATGTTGAGATTCTGTCAACCTTGACCGCCCTCGCAACTTCCACTGACCTCGACCCCTCGCAACTACCTCAGCTATTCTGGTGCGCCGTCGCGTGTCTGCCGACAAGCGTGGAGGCGGAATTCCTGCATTCCCTGCATCTCCTCGAAGCAGTGCTCACCCACGTGGACCTCAACGATCCCGAGACCGTCGAGTTGCTCTTTGCCTACATGCCGGCGAACTGGAGCGGATCGACGACCTTGCAGTCCAGTCTGCTGAGGGGCTTGCGCTCCTCGGTTACATCGGACCTCACCTTCAAGGTTCTCCAGCGTCTCACAAAGGTCAAGGACTCCAGACTGATTGATCCCTCTGAGGGCCGCGTTCGGGATCTTTACACGCTCTCCCTTCCCTGGTGCCTCCACGCGATGACCGAAGACAATAAGGACGAGACTTTGCAGGAGTTCGCTCTCAATATCAGTAAGCTGGCCGAGGAAGAGGAGAGACCAAGCATCGAGCGCATCATGATCTCCTTCGCGAAATCTCGCTTCCGGACCAAGGAAGACTTTCTGCGGCAGTCCGTCGCGAGCCTGCGGGAGCACTATGGCTCGGAGCACTGGACGGAGATCATCACGCTCCTCATGGGTCTGGTGCTGAACAAGCAACGCTGGCTGCGTGTCCAGACCATGCAGATCCTCAAGGTCCTCTTCCAGCAACGGGAGACCGCCAGCCAAGTTGACCGCCTCGGCTCGGAGCTGCTCATGCCCCTCCTCCGTCTCCTGGAGACCGACCTTGCCGCGCAAGCACTCGACGTCCTAGACGAGCCCATGCAGATCTTCGGCGGCCCCGCGGCGAAGCACGTGCTACGCATGTCCCTGCACCATCACCTACGCGCCAACGTCAAGGAGGTCGAGTCCATCGCAGAGGTCTTCGGCATCCCACAAGAGTCCGGGTGGTGCGTGCCGCACACGCAAGACCTGCGAGACGTGTGCCGCGCGAACGTCGTCGCCGTCTTCGACCTCGGGCAGGGCAATTCGCGGCCGTCTCGGATCGACTTCCAGCCCGACGAGGAGCTCGCGCTGCTGCACAGCCAGCTCGAGGACGACCTCGGGGACATGGTGCAGAACCTGCACGAGCTGAGCAGCTTCTTCCAGGAGGACCCCTCTGTCGGCTCGGTCCCGCACCGGCAGCTGGAGGCGCGCGTGGCTGCGATCCTGGCAAAGTCGACGACGGAGGGCGTGGACCGGGGCGTGCCGCAGACGCCGTTCGTGGACGTGTTCAACGTCGGCCGGGGGCTGTCGCCGACGTACGACGACTCTGAGGACTCGGACTCGGACACGGAGGAGGAGGATTCCGACCTGTTCGAGTACGACTCGCCGAGCTTCGCGCGGTTCAACGCTGCGCACTAATCTTATTCGTTTTCTCTTACTATCAACAGATAACACTCACACTCTCTACCCCGTCTTGCTTTTTGTTCTTTTCCTCGTCATACTCTCTATCATACTCAATGGATACTCACCGCGTCTCATTCGTCACTCGCTCGTACTGTACAGTAGTTTAGGTTACTGGTCAGCTAGTCATTCCGGATCATCTTACGTTAGTATACATACGTCTGTAGTACCAGCATTCTCATTCTCATAGAATGTCACCGTCGTCGCTCCCTAGAATCTCAGTTGCTTTCGCGTTCTTCGGTGTAGGTCCCCGCTCCGCGCCACGGTCGGCGACTTGACAGGTTGTGCTCCGATGCCCTTGTTCTCGATTTGTCAGGCCGTGATTGGGCTGTGATGCGTATAACCACAAGCTGTGCCAACTTCTAACTTGAAGTACCTGTGGCCACCCGGCTTTCCGTACTACAATCCACACAATCTGGTGCGGCGTAGGCGCATCGTCGCACTTGTTGACTGACTGTCGCCCCCGGGTGCATTAGTGAGACGCTACCTCCGGCGGGGCATCGAATTGCCAAGAGGTTCCTATTGGCCCTCGGGATCGTATTGACATCTTCGTACGAGAGGTCGGTGCTGCACATACGGACAATGGCCTCCTCCGAGGTCTCGACCGAGCAGCCTGACACAAACACATGAATAATGGTTGGAAGAGGTTACATAGGGTTACATACAGATGAAGCTGAAGAACAGCATACCCGGCGGTTCCCCGTGGGGACGCTCCCGCCAGTGCCCCAGCCTGCCCCAGTCCGATCGCCACTCCGGGGTAATGAGGCGCAATGGGAGACATTAGACTAAAGCTGCTCAGGAATGCGAGGTCCGCGTCCGCTGTGCACGGGATGTTATGTCGAATGCATTGGAGGTGGGATTCCCTTGGACGTCGCGGGTACAGAACTGGTCAGTGACGACAAGATCCACATTCGAAGTCTAAAAGCAGCCGAAACGTTCCAGCATGGAGGGTCCCCATGCAGTGGCAGAGCAGAGCACCGCAACATCAGAGGGAAAAGATAGCCAGGCACCGCCCACGGCCGCACACCGAGCGATCGCGCAGAACGCCGGTCGACGATCGCAGTCTCGGGCTCGGAATATCGGAGGGTGATTTATCGAATTGGAAGTGGCCGGCGTTCCTGAGAGCCGCAGCTTGGCACCAAACAGGGACGTGCGCACAGGAATCAATGGCGGCTCCGGAAATTGGGAGCGAAGGACCGGCCGCGGGGCGCTGTGCAGGACACTAAGCGGACCAGGCGCGTCGCTGAAGATACGCCCTGCACTTTGCTGGTGCGACACGGGGTGAATCAGGAGGGAGCTACGACGCGACCGGCGGTCGATATGGCAGCACGCCCGGCGAGGGTGGGAGGTGAGACGGGAAGAGTGCGAAGGAGCTGGCGTGGAGACGGAGTAACTGAACTGAGCAGTTAGTGGACGCATCTTGATGTTCTGTGTGATCTGCACGACAGATACAAGGGAACGCCATGGGTTCTGAGCATTGCCTGCGCAGGTTGTGGAAGGGGGCGATGCTGGCGGGCACAACCTAGGGAAGATCGAGGACGAGGCCGGTGTCAATCAAAGCATGTTGTGTGGCGCATGGACCTAGACTGAGCTCGTCGGGGCGGGCGGCGAGCACGGAGCAGCGCGCACGGCGGCGTCGCGATGTGGGCAGAGAGACGAACTGACGAGCAGGATGGGAGCGAGGGCGTCGTCGTCGTCGTCGACAGCGACGGAAGAAGGTTGGCGGCTGTGCGCGGAGCTGTGTGTGATTGGACGGCGCCATGGACAGATGCTGATCTGCTGCTTGGCGCCCGAGGCGAGTATAGGACGGGGCTCGCGGGTGCTCCCACCGCCCACGGTCACTTATCTCCTCCTCCTCCTCCTCCTCCTTCCCCTCCGGCTCTCAGGTAGACCGCAGCCAGCAGCCATGGCCGACAACTCGACCAACTCGACCGACTCCTCGTCCCCAGACCTCTCCGACATCCTCCCTCCTTACCTCAACCTCCCGCCCCACCTCTCCGCCCACAAGTACTTCTTCGTCTGCACCCTCACCGTCGCCGCATGGGACACCCTCGTTCTTTCTCCCCGCACATGGCGGCTCCTGCGCACCAAGGAGTGGCCACCCCTCAAGATCCTCTTCCACTTCCTCCGACTCTTCATGCCTGTCGAGTTCACGATCGTCGGTGAGCCTCCCGCGCGCGTTTCCTCCGAATGCCACCGCTGACGCTGTCTCTACCAAGGTGTTGCATTCTTTGATACGAAGTGGTCCCAGGACGTGAGTATCTCCCTGTGCCCGCGATTCTTCTGGTCGAGACGTGCATGCGTGACGCTATGCACCCGCTCTCTTCACCCTCTGGTCTCTGCGCGTCCCCTCATGCAGGTCGTCCACGAGGATTGATCTCCATGCGCTCCCCCGTCTTGCGCGGTGCTCAGCCGGCTTGCCTTGCAATGGGAGCTGCTGAGCTGTCGCGGACTCGGCGTCGTCCCACCCATCAGGAGACTCAGGTTCGCGCCGATGTCGTCGGAGGCACGGCGCCTCTAGACGAACGCAATCATGAGGCGTATCGCGTTGGACGCATTGACTGTTGAAATTTTGAGCTAATCACACCGTCCCACAGCAATGTTCGAAGTTCTTCTTGTTCGAGCCCATCTGCACAGCGATTCTCCTCGCCGCCTGCTCGATAGTCCACGTTATCCGGATAAACGCCATCTACGAGCAGAAACGCCCCGTGCTCTTCAGCATGGGCGGTCTGCTCGCTCTCCAGGTCGTTATTACCGCCATCTGCTGCGGGTTCTACCGATGTGAGTACTCGCTCAATCCGCACTATCTCAGAAGGCTCCCGCGCCTTGCTTCTCCCGAAACCTAATCCGATGCACCGTGCTAGTCGGGAGAGATAACTCTGACTTTCTTGGAACGAGCATCACTGGAGATGCATTGCCCAGTGCTTCTCTGATAGCCATGGGAGATGTAACAAAGCTCCCGGTGTTCGCGGGATGCCACATATGACATGGGATTCGCTCGCTGACAGTATCCTCGCTGCAGCTACCCCGCTATTGGAAGGTCAAGGCTGCATCGCCGAGCCGAAGAGCAACTGGGTCGGCATCTACTGGCTCTCTGCGACGCTCACCTACACCGCTTCGGTAAGTCATCATCTCTAATCCCCACCGCCCTGCACCGTCTGCGCGTTCTGGCCGCAATTCCGTACTGACCGCGGTCCCTCATGAACCACAGTTCGCCCTCGCGGTCAACCGCTCGCTGCGCTCACTCAAGGTCAAGCAGCTTTCTTACTGGAAGCTGATGCTCCGCGACGGGCTCAACCTCTACGGCGCGATCTGGCTCGTCAACATGGTCAACATGCTGTTCTGGTTCATCATCACGCCCACCGGCCCCGAGGACCCCGTGCGCACGATCGTGACGAGCATGACCGCCGTGCTCACCGCGTCGATGACGATGCGCATCATCCTCGCCGTGCGCGGCTCGCTCGCCGCCGGGGGCTCCTTCGCCGTCTCCTCAGGCACGCACCCGAGCCGCTCGGGCAACACCACGCACGTCATCACCGCGAGCCGCAACCCGCAGACGGCGCCCGTGAACCCCGTGCTCTCCCTCGGCGCGGGGCGCGACCAGGCGTACGCCGTCGGCCTCGAGGGCGCGGGCAAGGGCGCGGACTGGGACGGGAAGAGCTCCGTCGGCGGGCGCGACCAGAAGGCGGACATCTTCCCCGTGGAGTCGCCGATCGCGGTGGACCCGGCGGGCGTGCAAGTCACCGTCGAGAGCGAGACGGACTTTGACCGGTTCAACAAGGAGAAGCAGTGAGTGAACGCGGCAGTTCTTTCGCATTCTGGCCGCTGTCACGAAAACGAGGTGTGCTCTCCGGCAATCGCTGTATTTATCCCTGCTTCCTGGCCCGCGCCGCGCTCCGAGTCTGTTGTGTCGCGATCGTCTTCCGTTGCTGCTCCGCTGCCGTCCCCCGCTTTCCAGTGCATGCTCGCGCTCGTTCATACCAGCTACGTACACGTACACCGTGCTCCGTTATTTCTTGACTATTCACCTGCTGCCGCCGCCGCTCGCCGTCCTTTCCCTGACGTGTTCTGCCGAGGGCGCGGAGCTCGGGGATGCTGACTGTGACCTTCATACCTCTCTCTCGTACTTGCTTGTGTTTGTAGGTTTCTGTAATATTATCGTATGGGTTGGAGGAGAGCTCGTGCGTGCGTGTTGTGAATAATGTTGTTAGACACTGGCCACACATGAGCGTGAAGCTTGCATGGCGATACGAACACTCTCCGGGTGTCTGTACTTCAGTGCAACGTTTGCACAGTGCACGCCGTCTTCCTCGTCCTTCTGTCGGGAACACGCCCAAAACGGTCGCGGAGGTGTTGCGCACTGCGCCGCGAGCAGCTGCGGTAGCTTGAGCTTCGCGGCGTTCGCTGCCACGGCCGGGCCATGTAAAGCATATCCGTGGCCGTTTCTGGTCTCAATTGCACGCGCGTCCAGAAGGAAGGAGTCGAGGTACGAACGGTGCTTCTCTCAACGGCATACGCAGAAAGAATCGCGAAGGAGGAGGACGTCCACGACTCTGGTTCCCCGGCGCTCCGTCTCCCTTTCGAGCGCCGGGTAGCATTCTCACGGCCGGGCCATGGCCCTCGAGGCCAGTTCTCAGAATTAACACGAAAAAGATGACTAACCTGCTGGATAAGATATGCGTGTTGAGCTCTAGTGATGCTGATTGAAAGGCCACATAGGCCGGAGGTCACTGGACTGCGGAGCAGTCAAGCTGTGAGTCTCCTCCTGCCCCCTTGGCACTAGTGGCATCCATATTGAGTCAGAAGGAGCTTTTCTGATACAACCATGTGCACCAAAAAAATTCCTTCTGACACCAGCAGAGATTCCTGTTCGCTTAACCACAACTTTGAAGCCAGGAGGAGTCCACAGGAACAGCCCAGAAGCCCTTGCAATACTTATATAGCAGGAGGTTAAAGTTCATGGTGACCCTTCAAAAACACGGTTTGATCGGCCTCTTAAAGCTCATAAAAATGGTCTGGGCTTTGCTGTGGTGCAGTGACATGAATATTACGAGCTAAACCCGGGAGAAGCTTTGGGGAGCCCCTGGATAAGTAATGGGATATACATGCAATGCCCTTAGATTGCCTCCCTCTCTCTCCCCAGCTCCCCCAGGTTGTCCTTGTCCTTTCACAAATATCCTCTATTGCTCCAACATGTCTTCTGCCAGCACCACCATCACCACCCCTCGATCTCGCCATGTGCTGCCTCGGGAGGCCAAGAGCCTCCGAGAAGGTCAGTATCATTTCCTTTTTGGGACGGTCAGCGTCGTGCTGCACAGCCACCTCCGTCTGACGGTCCGCCGCTGACTCTCGACTCCTCGCTCGCAGTTTTGTACCTGGGCGGGCACATGCCCACTCTCGCGGAAAAGCGTGCCATCTACGACATCATGCTCCTTTTGGTTCCCGGGATCAGTTGGTACACACCCAAGCACCATTTCAATTGGTGCCTCACTCGGGAACATGAAGCTTGAAGCTTTGAAGGCGCGAGCAGGTGAGCACTCGAGAATCTATTCGCGTATGCTCGAGTATGCGTATCAGTGTTGACGTCATTTGCTCTCTCAGATATGCGGTACTTAGCGTTTACACGAGATGTGCACGACGGGAGCGGAATTGAGCCGACGGCGGTGGATGTGCGCGATACAGTACTTGGCCGGTGTCTTGTCAGGACGTAGTCGTATGAAACGCGGATGATATGCTCAACATGGACAGCTTTTCCTAGCGTGCGGCCAACGAAGGGCCGTTAGAGCTGGGCCGCCACGATGCATGGATTCTCCGCCCTGCTTCAACTTTTGTGGAACAGCGTACAGGGTGTAGGCCCCAGGGTATCATAGACAGAGAGACCGGTCACGCAAATGCAAAGGATGACTTCGCGTCATACATACATCAGCAAAAGCAAGCCACAGTCGGGCGACGCAGGCTTGCCACCTCGACGAACTAAGAGAATTTGATCTTCTTCCCTTGTGCAGGGACGATACTCGGATTCAGCTTCTCCTTCAGCTTGCGCTTCGCCTCCCAGGACGGGTGCAGGCCCTTGTCCTCCTTCGGAGCTCCGGTTTTCGGGTTCGCGCCTGCGCCTGCGCCCACGGGCTTGCCCCAACCACTGTCTGTCTGCTGCGGCGCGACGAACTTCTGCGCTCCGCGTCGCGCAGGGGCACCACGGGCTTGCGACTGCGCTTTGCCGGGGCCTTTCGCGTTGCCCCCTCCACCTGCGCCTCGGGAGCCGTCGCGGCGCTGCTGCCGCGGATCTTGCTCCTGCTGTTTCTTGACGTGGTTCGCGTTCTTGCCGTACTTCTTCTCCCATATCCTGTGGTGGCACATGTCGTAACGCGTATCGTGTAGTGCGTGGCGCGTGGTGGCAGGCAAGAACAAAACAATGGTTGGTTAGCGTACACGTAGGCATACAGATACGGGCGGGATGGAAAAAGAGGGAACGGGACGTACGCTCTGCGTGCACGCTGTCCGCGCCGGTTCTTGCGTGGCGCGTCCGCCTCGTCGTCGCTGATGTCGGACGCGTCCGAGTCGCCGCGCGTAAAGCCGACAGATAGTGAGGGTAGGAAGGTGGACTCGCCGGCGGACGCCTTGGTCTTGCTCTTCGCGTCCTGAGCAGGAGCAGGCTTGGCTTTGGTTTTAGCTTTGGGAAGCTCGTCCGATGATTCCTCCGCAGACTCTTCGTCGTCTTCGCCCTCGTCCTCGTCGGACGATCCGGCGACTGCGCCTTCGCCACCATCGACCGTGCCCGATTCCCAGCCCGCATCGTCGCCACCGTCGACCGTGCCAGACTCCCATCCTGCATCGTCGACCTCCGCCTCGCTTCCCTCTTCATCGTCCTCCTCGTCGCTCTCGTCTGCCACGCGAGCCTTCTTCCCCCTGCTCCGTCGATCCACCTCCACCTCCGCCTCATCCTCCCCTTCGTCCGCGCTCTCATCCGCCGCTTCGGCTCTCTTCGCCTTGCCCTTCGCCAACAACGGGTCGAGCACCTCGCGGAGCGTATCGACGACCGCATGCACGGCCTCGGCCAGGATCTTCGAGCTCAACAGCCGGCTGTGGACCTTCGCGGCAGCCGACCCGGGCTCCTGCGGCGCGACGAGGTTCGTCGACAGCTTGTCCGCGAGCGCGGCCTGCACGTCGTCGTTCTGGGAAAGCAGCTTGTCCTTCAGGATCTTCGTCTTGAGCGCGGTGTTCGCGAACTGCTCAGGTTCTGCGTGCTATGTGTAGAACACCACACAAAATCAAACGCGTCTCCATCAGAGGCCGCGCATGCACAACAGCGACTGTGAGCTGGACACGTACCTTCAGCACCTCGAGCTGCCGCTCCATCTCGGCAGGGTCGTCGCCCTTCACAGGCTTTACCCCCGCATCTTGCGCTCTGAACCCCAAAACCTCAATCAGTCAACAACGCACACCGACGCAAGCCAGCCAGACCGACAACGCACCTCGCCTGCTTCAGCCTCTTCACCAACTTCCGCAGCTCGAACGCCGCCGCCTTCTTCGCCGCCTTGCGCGCCTCGTGCAGCCCGTGATGCTGTCCAACCGCCCTTGCGCCGTTCAGCCCACGTCCCTCGTCCTCGACACACGTCAACAGGAAAGAGCAGCAGGGCACTCACCAGCTTCTTCGGGATGATCTCCCCCGGGGTCTCCTGCTTCGGCGCGGGCCTCTTGCGTTTCGTGCCGCGCTGGGCAGCTGAGTTGCGTGGCTCTGATGGCGCCATTCAGGTGAGGTGATACGGTACAGGGAGCAGAACCAGCAGAGAGGGATACAGGGAGGGTAGGGTGGCGTCTTCAGTAGTCGTCGAGCACAGGAAGGAAGGCGGCTGAGGATTGCAACTTTGAACTTTCTCGCGGCCGGCGTCTGCTCGATCGTGGCGGCCCGGCTCTCCGATGCAAACGCCTCGACCGAGGACGCCACTGCAAGCAGGTCACGGTTTGTTGAGAATGTAGGTTACTGCTGTTCGAAAGGCGTAGGCTAGGAGGCCCACACTGTGACCACAGCGGTCGCGTACGTGATGGCGTTTTCTACGACATGCTGAAGAACTCATATTCTGGAACCGAGCTACAACCTGGATGGTGGACGCGGACGCGCCCTGCCCCAGCTTGCACCGTGATAAAAAAAATACCACTGTTCAATTGTACTTGACATCGCAGCAAATTGGGCAACGCTGCCTATCCTATATGCAAACTAGAGAGTACAGTACACGATAGACTAGTAGTACCAGCTCCGGCGAAGCCAGCTACACCTCCTACACTTCGTCCGTAGTACGTACCAGATACACGAAACACGAAACCGAACGCAACGTGAATCAACGCTGCAATAAAGTAAGGTAATGACAGAGAGAAGCGAGGGTGCCGATGGGTGAATGCATGAATGTGAGAATGGCTTGAACTCGGACTCGAACTTGATGGTGACAGAGAAAAAGGAGGTGGAGGTGCGAGTCCAGAGGGTGGAGGTCGGTGACGTGCTACTAATACATGTAAAAAGTGAGGAATATGTTGGGTGGGAAGGGATGAATGAATGAATGAATGAATGAATGCTGCAGCGACCGGGCAGAGAGGACAGCTACGTGAGGATCCCCGTGTGCGGGACCGAACGAGAAGAATGCAACAGCGGCGGGTGAAGGGGAAACGAAGGACCAAAACCAGACAGAGTAACGCAAAAAGACATTGCTGGAGCTGCACGTTGAAACACGCCACTGGCACAGTGTGTAGCAGGAATGGATACACACAGATCATCGTACACGACACCCTCACGAACGAAGACAACTACGGAAGCTGCATAGAGTAGACAATTGCAACACAACAGAACGACGAACGACGAACGCGGCCGACGCAAACAAGTAGAGTACACCAGTGGCCAGGATAGAACAGAACAGACGGACGAAGCCACGTAAGGTCGTGAATAGGCATGCATGCATGACGACGACGAGAGGAGCACCCTCGGACACGGCAGAACGACAGCTCGAGAGCGCGACGGCTCACACCACAATGGTTTCCGGCGCAGCAACAAGCCCGCCAACGACAGCCGCGCTCATCACAAACGCAATGAGCGCGCTCCGCACGACGATCTCCCACTGGCCCCTCGTCACGATCGGGTTCAGCACAGGCGTGAGCGGCGACGCGAACGCCGGCACCTGCAGCATCCGCCGCACGCGCTTCCGCCACGACGTCTTGCTCCGCACCTTCGTCACAGTGCCCGCCCCCGCCTTCTCCGACGGCCACACGACCGACGGCGGGCTGAGCGTCGACGTCGGCGACACCGGCCCGACGGACGGCGGGCGGACGTCCAGGGGAGTGTCGCTCATCACCGTGCTTTCCAGCGCGTCGAGCGTCGACGCGGAGCCTTGGCCCATGCCCATGAGGTACATCGCGACGTTGCGCGGGCCGCACTTCTGCTGCAGCGTCCCGAGGAACTTCCCCAGAGGACCGCGCGGCACTTCGCGCTGACCGAGCGGGCGGGTCGCACGCGCCTGCTTCTCGACGTCGGACGCGAAGTGCACGCCGCGCTGCAGCTTTTCTGGGTCGACCGGGGATGCGTGCGGGAGCGCGGTGGCCGAAGCAAAAGTTGGCGTCGTCGGGGATGGGAGTGATGCGGCCGCCGTAGAATCGGAACCGTGATGACGCAGTGGGCGTGGAGGTAGTCCGTCGAAGTCGAACGCGTCTATGCGCTGGTGCTCAGCAGCGCAGTACGCCTGGGACTCGACGTCATGAACACAGAAGGATCTGCACAGAACCATCAGAACCCAATCGCAATATACACCTATAAGGGACACCTACTCGTCCGTGTCGTCCCATCGGAATGGGTGAATGAACGTCGCGCCCATGCCGACGTCCTCATCGCTGCTCCCGCCCCATGTTGAGCTCCGTCGTCGATCGCCCTCGCCCATGGCAGGTCCCTCAGGAGACGGGTCCTCATCGTATATCGCGTCCGAGATGTGGATTTCAGGTTCCCGCCGTCGCTTCGGGCGGCGTCGACGTGAGCCTTCATGACGGGCCGTCAGACCGGCGTCCGTTGCCGTCCCTTCATGCGTACCAGAGACGTGAGACTCGTCGGAGCTGGCATCGCTGTCAGTCCCACTGTCGTATTCTGACTCGTAGTCCGATCCAGAGACCGTGCAGTCGTCCTCGGCGTCGTAGGCTGTCCTGTGCGGATTGAAGTAGCTCGGATGCTGGAAGCTGACCGAATAGGAAGTCGATGCAGAGGACATAGACTGCATCTGAGCGTGTGACGATTGTCCCCGCGCCGATGTGTGAACATGCGTGGCAGTGTGTGCGGGAGTAGGAGTGGCGATATGCAGTCTGGGCGGCGTCAGGCGGGGCGGCATGGAGTAGGAGGCGTCGGAGGGAGATTGAGGCGCAACAGTAGAACCCCCAGAAGGCGATTGTTGCATGAGAGGAGGACTGATCAGTGAGTGTATGCGGGCTAGCCTGGTGGCATGCTCTGCAGACGATTGTGCGAAGAGTTTCAGTGTCTTCTTACGGCTGGGCGAGGGCTGCGTCGTATGGTCGGTACCAGGTACGCGCGCAAGCTCGAATGAACGCAGCTGACGAAGGTCGCCGAACACGTAGATCATCATGCATACCTGCGTCAGTCTCAAAGTGAGTATACCCTGACGATGAGCGAGTGCGGAGATAACTTACACCATACATGGCCGAGATGACAATGGTCATGCCGAGCCAGAGGCCCGGCAGGGCGGAGAACCGCCACCAGCGCGACCCTCCCGTCAAAAAATTGGCCAGAAGTATGGGCGCACTGTCAATGAAAAGACATGTGAGCCATCAGCACGACGGCCAGAGTCCAATATGACAATTCAAAGGAGAGCATCATGAATGATGCTCGGAAGCTTCGGTGCAAGTACGGGGCGCTGACCGGCGATAAAGAAGAAGCATTCAAGAGGCACTTAGAACACCTCTGGATGCATGAAGTTTGCCTATCCAGGCCACATCCTCCCGCTGCATGTGCAACTGACAAAAGGCAGCGATAGGTGGAGCAGCACGCGACGTAATGCTCTCGCATGCAAATGGACGGCAAAATTCGCACGCGGGACGGAGAGAAGGTGGAACGTACCTTCCTGTGAGACCTATGACCGTGCCGCCCGCGCAGCCGCAATAAGCCCGCGGCATCCCGACATTGTGGAAGGTGGCGAGCACGAAGCGGTCTAGGCTGTCGCAGAGCATGGCTATTACGCGTTCTTCGACCTCCTCGAAAACTTCCGGGTAAGGGGGCGGTGGGATGTTGTGGCCTGGAACCCCAAGTAGGTGCTCAGGAG
Source organism: Polyporus arcularius HHB13444 (assembly GCA_004369055.1). Classification (NCBI taxonomy): domain Eukaryota; kingdom Fungi; phylum Basidiomycota; class Agaricomycetes; order Polyporales; family Polyporaceae; genus Polyporus; species Polyporus arcularius. The sequence goes on from ML211183.1 coordinate 23,585, forward strand.
GTCGATAGCCAGGGGCGTCCATGGACGAGTAGAACGGGGCGAGAAGGTCGAGCGGGACGGGGACAGCGTAAGGAGCGTACGGGGTAAGGAAAGTCTCTTTCGCGCGCAAGTAGAATTGGGTGAGCGCGGGATTGGGAGGCGGGGGTGCGGACTGGGCGCGGTAGGTACGCGCATCGGGATTTGAGGAGCACCTCATTGGGGAGCTCGGTTTGGACTGTCTCCTCCATGCGGTGTAACGCGTCTTGTACTCGCGCAACCAGAGGACGAAGTACCTGTTGACGTTGGGCGGTCAGACGCGTCGATTTGTTGATATGGTTCCACAGCTGGTCCGAACCAGACGCATCACTCACAGACATTCCGGCATATGGTCTATGAGCAGCAGCCACTCCTCGAAGTCCTTGAGACCCAGCGGGGGCAGGTGCTTGCGGTCGAGGATCTCATCGAGCGGTATGTGGAAGTGGGGAGTGATGCCCCAGGTCGATGACGCTTTCGGTTGTGCTGGTGGAGGATGTGTGAGGCGGTGGGGGAGGGAGAGGAGGGCTTGTGCCCTAAGTTTGATAGTTTTCGGAGCGGGGAGGGCAGGGCGGGAGGAGGAGGGCTGTGGGGGACGGGAAGCCATGGAGGGAGGAGGACATACGGACAGAAGGAGCGAGGACGCGACAGACCCAAGACGTCGCGCAGATGAGGGCCTTGGAACGAGTAATTATAGTGGCTTCCATGCGATGCCACGTGCGGCGAGCTTTGCTGGCTCGGTGTCTGTCTTCGCTGCATGTCGTGCGCAGACAGCTGGCACACACTGCAGCGCATGATCTCCGCAGAACGCCCGGTTACGACCCCCTCGGCCTCGCTGCGGGGCGTCGACGTCGAGGGCGAAGGCGAGCGACCACCGAGAACTCCTCACAGTCAATGTCCCCGCTAACCGAGCCCACCCCGTGCGAACTCTCCCAAGCTGATGCCTCGATCGCCTCTCTCACGCTCATCTCCGTCTTCGCTCCGCCCCTCTCGTTCCCTCCTCCTCGTCTTCGCCGCTGATGCTCGTCGAAGGCGACCATCGTGCAGCGTCGGGAGCCTCAGGCGGCGCCCCCCCGGTGCCGCGATTCGCGTTAGGCCACTCAGTGCAAGCACTTCACCGGGGCAACCCCGATGCTCTTTGCGACTCTACTCCGCCACCAAGCGCCGATCCTCCGCGGCCATCAAACACCATTAAACTCTGAGACACCGTCGCTTAGCAGCGGTATGTCTCTGCAGCCCAAGTGCGAACCATACCAATCGAGGGTTAGTAGCGCAGCATGCCACTAGTCACAGAATATGCGTCCGCTACTTTCACCCCCGAGCTCAGGACAGGTAGCGAGCTCGATAACGCGGCTGAAACGACGGGTGTAGGATTCGTATAGACCATCCTCGCGGCCTTCTCGAGTGCTCTCATTGGCCAGAATACGCACAGCGCGCTATCAGAGTTCAGACAGCGTACGGTACCGAAGAATCCACTGCACCCGCTCGACGGCCGAGTACCGAATACCGAACGTCGAAGAGCTCAATGGACCCCTCTGGTCCCGAACGGTGCTCCCAGCTGACCTCATTCCCGACTCTCGGCCCGCCCGGGTGCAGTGCAGCCAACGGAAACGAGCTCATTCACTTGCGAGCTCTATATCACCTCCAGGGACGTCGACACTAGTCATTCGATGGAAAGCGTTTCGAAGGCCATCGCGACATACGTCAGGGACGAAGTCGGCTGATCTGGCCACCGGACTCCTCTCTGCCCGTGTGTTCCCCTGCAAATGAGCTCGTGAGCGAGATGTGTCTTTCATCCAGCGGATGTACTGCATGGTAGTACCTACAATTGTCGAGACACAGATCAGCATTCAGACGTTCAACATTCAAACGTTCAACATGGACAACACCCTTGCAACTTCCGCACGGTCAGCGCATATGGACTTGATGCACGACGCAGAGACATGGAAGCAGATTTATAACATGTTCATGATCGACCGCCGCGCGGTTTGAGTAGGCTACGGTGCTCTTTAAGCTTCAAGTTCACGTACTTACAGTACTTACATTGAGCGGCTATTGCACGCGTTTGGTATACGTCCTTCCCCATTCAGAAAGGAGAGATCTCAGATAATCTCCTGATCGATGACCACGTGGCTGGATCTGGGATTATTTTGTGGCCATTGATTTTGCGGGTTGTATGACGCCTCGACGCGACGACCGCGCCCCGTCTCTCCTCCTGCCTCTCTTCCCGCTGTGCCGCTATCCTGACGCGACACGACAACAACCACAAGTCTGCTTGCTTGAACCCCTGCGCCGATTGAAAGGGTTTCAACGCGTCCCGGAGATACGAGACACCCGTCACATCCTTCATACAACCACGACATCCCAACTGCGGCGCTCGCATTTCCTGGTGCGTGAAAGTCGAAACAGCCTGTGGCGAACGGAGCTCAAGGTATAGCAGAGCTGCAATGGTACCCGTCATCCCCGATCTCCTCCCAAACAACCCCTTCCTGGCCCCCAAGGACGGCAGATGTCTCATCAACGAACTCCCCTCCGAGCTCCTGTCCCACATCTTCACCCTCGGCTGGACGCCAGAGCGCGACCAAGAAGACGAGGAGGATGACTTCGAGGACGTCGACGAGGGCGCCTCCGACGAGCTGTCCTACTCGTCCGGCTCGTCTGACTCCGGTTCCGACGACGATGACGAGGACCACGACGGCAGTCACTCGCACCACGGCGACGAGGAGGACAGGTCGCGCAAGCTCCCGTTCAACGTCCTCGTCTCCCACGTCTGCCAGCGATGGCGCGACGTCGCGCTCTCAAACTCCCTCCTATGGAACCACATCAGTTTCGTCGGGCCACCTCCGTACGAACGCGCGCTGACATACCTCGCGCGCGCCGCGTCTGCGCCGCTCGCACTCACTGTCGACCGGACGGCGGAGCAGGAAGACGAGGAGTTCTCGGAGTCGGACTACGACGTCGACGAGGACGAGGGGCCGAAGGACAACGACCCGGACCTCAGCATCATCACCGGGATCATGGACGTCATCATACCGCACATCGAGCACACACAGGCCCTGCAGATCATGGTCTCCTTCTACCCGCAAATGCACCGCGCGCTGGAGATGATGGGCGCGTGCCACGGTGCGCCGATCCTCGAGGTGCTGCAGCTCTACCACTACGAGGACACGGACGAGCACGAGACGTTCAAGTGGCAGGACCTCCGCGAGCAGCCGTTCGTCCTCTTCCACGGCAACCTGCCGCGCCTGACACACGTCGCGCTCTGGGGCGTGCACGTCGACTGGTCGCCGCAGGGCTCGCCGTACCTCACCGGCCTCACCGACATCGAGCTCGCGTACCACGCCCGAGACGTCCGCCCGAGCATCTACGACTTCGCCCGGATCCTGCGGACATCGCCAGATCTGCGCACGCTCACGCTCTGTCTCTCCAGCCCCGCCGGGAACCCCTCGGAGTGGCCCTCGGGGCTCCCGCTCAGCAAGGACGACATGGACATAGACGGCACCCCGCTCGTCCTCCCCAAGCTCTCCGAGCTCGTCCTCGCCTACCTCGAGCCCTCCTACCTCCTCGCCCTCCTCCCCCGCCTCGCCTTCCCCGCGCTCACCTCCCTCGCGCTCGACCTCGAAGACGAGGACTACAGCGACATCCTCACCTACCTCGCCTCCCCGCGCTCCCTCCCGCAACCCCCGCAGCCCCCGCTCGCCCTCCGCGGCCCCGGCGTCGCCGGCTCGCCCGCCGCCCAGCGCGCCCGCTCCCTCCTCTCGAACCTCACCTCGCTCAAAATCGCAAGCCTCCCCTGCGCCGACCCGCTCGTCGCCGACGCGTACCGCCAGCTCGAGAAGGTCGTCGCGCTCAACCTCAACATGCTCTTCCTCGGCGACGGCTGGTTCGACCTGCTCTACCCCAAGGACCCCGCCGCGCCCGGGCTCGCGAACGAGCTCCTGGGGGCCGGCGAGCTCCTCCTCCCGCGCCTCGAGACGCTCACGTGCACGGGCATCGACGGCGCGCGCATGCGCGAGCTCGTCAGCCTGCGCGCGGCGCACGGGAAGCCCGTGAAGAAGGTGCTCATGAACCAGGACGACGACGTGAGCGAGGAGGACGAGCAGTGGCTCGGCGAGCACCTCGAGAAGTTCGAGTACTTTGAGGGCTCGGACGAGGAGGAGGACGTGCTGCCCGTGGACGACTTTGACGGCTTCGACACGGACGAGGACGGGTGGGAGGACGCGGAGGACGACGATGATATCGACGATGAGGATGATGACGACGACGACTTTGACGATGCGCCGGGGATTGTCATCTTGCCGCTATAGCCTTCGAGGTCCGTTTCTTGACTCTTGGATAGGGCGCACGGCGACGTGTACGCAGACAATCTTGTGTGCAAAAAGTAGAAGCTACGTATGTAGGGCGGTGATACAACATATTAAGATCCAGTGCTAGACTATCATACTGTACAATGCGGTCAATGTAAGGAGCGACGACGAGCTACATACATGCAAGACTCAAGGGTCCAAAAGATATCAGACAGAGAAGCGTATGTGCTGCAAGTGCGAGTGTCCAGGACGAGGCAGAGCGCGACAAGCATACGAGGCGGGGCAAAGATCAAGGATATCAGACGAAGCTTCATAGCTTCTGGGGTTCAAGACGAGGGAACGGGGCCCGCGTTCTCGCCTGGAGGTGCGAGTTCGACAACAGGGACCCTGGCGACGCCAAAGACGACGTCCGGCACACCCTCCTCCTCCACGCCCTCCTCGCTCCATCCGTCGAACCCGCGCGCCTTGCCCTTTCCCCCCGGGGAAGGCCTGTGCATCTCCGAGTCGATAGAAGGGGGCACGTACCCCGTCCGGTGCGGATTCGGCATCGCGATCACGACAGCAACGCGCACCTCCGCGGCGCGCTCGACTGGATCCTGGGGCACGAGCGGGATCGCCGGTGCGCTCGTCGCGAGGTCCTGGCTGCTGCTCGCGGCTGTGAGGGGTAGCGAGGAAGGGGAGGGCTCGGCGCGCGAGGGGGCGTTGGAGCGGCGCAGACGGTTGCGCCGGAAGACGTGCTCGAGGAGAACGACAGCGTTTGGCCGGTGGCCGCGGTTGGTGGGCGTTGTGCTTTGCGTCGGGTCCGGGGCAGGATCTTGCCCGGGCTTCGCGGAGGCGATATTCCCGGCGAAGGGCTGGTGGAAAGATTGATTGCGCAGAGGGTTGGGATGCGGAGTTGTCGAGCCAACAATAGGGTACGTCATAGAGCGGTGATGTACGCAGACTCTCGTCAGAATGCGCAGGAAGAGGACAGAGCGGATGCACTAACCATAAGTTTCTCCCAAGATCCGTCCTGCGGACTTGAGGTAGAGAACCACGGAGGGAGCACGCTCACGTCGAAGAGCGTCGGCCTCTGCAACTTGCGTCGCGGGGTGCGCCCGCCTCCAAACCCGCCAGTGCCGTCGTCCGAGGGGGAGAGCAGCATGCCTCCTGCTAGGGCCTCTTCGAGACGACGTCGGAACCGCCGACGAAGGAAGATGCCGCGCATGATGATGGCGGAGGAGATCGCCAGGAGGAGGAAGAGCGTCGCAAGGAACGTGAAGCTGAGGGTGCGTACGGGTTGTGTTTGCGCGTGCACAGAAGCATGACGGGGAGAATAGGCGGAGAAGTCAGCATAGAGTGCGGGGTCGTAGACGAGGTCAAACTTCGATTATGAGGCCAAATTCTGGGAGATTTCTGGGAGGGGATTCTGAACACGGTTCTGGCTCCTGGCGTATACTCCTGCCCGACGACCACATCGGGGACTTCGACAGTCCTGATGTAAAGTCAATGCCACCCAGGCTCACACCTTTCGAATTCGCTCGCAAAAGTAGAGGGTCCCTTGCCCTGACACACCAATGCCATATGAGCAGTGCACACGCCGTGCAAGTCACTGTAATCTCCCAAGGTGATTGTCAGGGGATACGCTTGTCGGTCCGTCCTCTCTGCACGTCAATAGGCCCGTCAACGTCTGCCTACGGGAGCTAAGGAATAAGCCGATGCACACTGACCGATCACAGACTTTCCAACCAGACGTTTACCTATCACGGGCTTTGGTGCGTGATTGGTAGATGTGCATCGGTTTCTCCCCTGCTGACAATTGACTGCAGAGATTACAGTAGCTTGCACGCCGTGACCGCAGGTTGTTTGGTCAAAGGTACAGGAGCGCGTTGCGACGAACGAACGCTAATATCGGAGGACTCTGAATCATCTCTGAATCCTCCCAGGGCCGCGTTCCCATGTGGGAGCATCTGGGATGGTCAAAGTAGGCGGCGATTCTTGGGAAGATCAGGAAACCAAAGTGCTCCCTGAATCCGCGGCAGAATCCTCTCCATATCCACGACTTTGACCTCTCCTAATTTGTAGTGGGAACAATAGACGACGCGTGCATACACGAGCGCGATCGCGCAAGCTTGGATGAAACCTTCTGCACCGCGGCTGACATCACACAACCTAAGATAACTCACAGATACAGCGAAGACGACGGTGGCCCAAGCCCATTGGGGTTATCCGTGGCAGCAGCAGCGCCAGTGGTCGTCGTAGTGGTGAAGAACGGGGTAGTCGAGGAAGAGCTCGCGCTTGAGGTCGGGGTTTGGGTGATCGCCGATGAAGCACCAGTCGATGTGGTCGACGACGCCGTTGAGTCCGCCGACGTCGACGAACTCGTAGAAGAGCCCGACGTCCGGGACGACATGGCGGTGAGAATGAGAGAGATACGATTCCGAAGGCGCCGTGAGAGGGCGCAGCCCCCTCCCTGGCCGCGGCCAAACGCGGAACTCACTCATTGACCGACGTCCAACTGCTCCCGTTCACAGCTGTTTGGCATCATCCCCGCGTTCCCCACAGGCTAGATATACATGAATACGACGCGACGCCGGGCGAGCCTGAGGAGAGTTTAGCCGTCTAGTCGGCAATTATGCACCGTGACGCCTCCGAGTTCGTCCCCGTGCAGCACGCAGAAGTCAGCGTTCCCAGAGCATAAGTACGTTTACCCGTACGAAGCCTCCAAAGTGCAGCCGACCGAACATCCTGCGTCACTGCTGCATTTATGCTCAAGCTCAAGCATTCCCGCGACGTCCATGCATGGTCGTCGTCTCTCCCGGTGACCGCCGCACACCTGCACCCACCTGATTCACATCCCATTAGCACACAGTGTCAGTACTGTCGACATCTGCATATGCCACGGTCATGGCGCGCCCGCACCCGCTCGTACGTACGTACGTACATACTTACGAACGAGCAGCGCGAACCAGCCTCACCCTACTCATGCCATCCGCATGGCCCCGTTCATTCCACGATGGCGCGGTCACTGGCAGATGGCGCCAGAGAAGGCCGGAGAACGAGGATCAGAAAGCGTACATGCCCAACGAGCGAGCCCAGCTGAACGACGGCAGGCAGCCCGCATTTAAGTATGTAGCAAGAACAGTTACTGCACACCGACGGACATGGCACCGTGACACGCAAGGACGCATGCACCTACCGATAAACGTTCCGGTTCAACCATATGCAATGTGCATTACCCCGGACCCTGGCGAGCAGCGCCCCCACGAGAGCCAGTCCACGCGCAGTTTGGAACGCTCAAAAGAAGCCAGCACTAAACGGCGCGACCTGCGCATGGCTCCCCGGATGCACAGACCTACCGCATCGCGCGTCCAACGTTCGTGAATCGTCGCAGGCCGACGCCTGAGGGATGCGCGGATCGTAATCGAGGGAACGGTCTCGGCTGGGCCCTAGCTCAGAATTGAATCCCCGGGCTCGGACGGACGCAGCACGGAGAGAGGCTTCTGGACTTCTTTCATTTCATTACTATCCACAGGAGGCACGGTGATTACTTGCTACGACGGCGGGGACGTAGACGGAGGGAATAGGGAGGGAGGGAGGGAGGAGAAGGGAAGGACCAGCAGCAGCAGAGATAAAGCGAGTAGTAAGCGAGAAGGACGACGTAAGGGAGCAGAACGAGGAAGTTCGTCGGTCAGTTCATTACGAGTGGTACCGAGACGGCAGACCAGGAGGAGGTGCCAGGGAGGAGGGGATATAACGGGCGGATCGTGTGAGCGAGCGCACGAACGCAAACAACGCAGATGCGAGGAAAGCAGCGGCAACGTGTAACGGAGCGAATGCAGAATGCAGGAGAAAATGCGTGAATGCATAGAAGACGGAATTAGTGAGGATGGGTGGGAAGACAGAGGGTAGACATGCATGCAGCATACCGGGACCCATAGTCACAGCCGCAGCCCTAGGAGTTCGGAGGAGAGGGGTGAATGTAGAGGGAATAACGGCAAGAGGGAACGTCGATGCGAGGAGGCGCGTGCAGTCGCCACATCCGCAGAAGGGGGAGAGGCCGGAGACAACACGCCACACATGTACACGAAGAATGTGCAGGATATATGCGCAGGCCGCCGGGCTATGACGACCGCACAGCGGGTGCCGGGAGGGGTCCGGGGACAGGGAACGCAGCGGGCGCGGGGACGGCGGCAGCCTCGGCAGCGAGCGCAACCACGTCCGCGTCGTCGTCTTCTCCTGTCAGGAACGACGGCAGCGCGTACATCGCCCCGTACACGTTTCCGTGGATGGTCACCAGCTTGGCAGCACGTTCCGCCAGGTGTCGGATCTCCGGCATGAGGGGCTCGAGCCCGCTCGACGTGGGCGCGGCATTGGTGTTTTCAGTCTTCGGCGTCGAGGATGAAGATGAGGATGAGGGAGATGAGGGAGATGACGAGGATGGGAGAACGATGTTGAGAACAGCCTCCTCCACGCATTCCCGTATGCGCTTCTTGAGGATCACACTGAGCGGGGACCCAGCCCGAAGGTTGCTCTCCGCCCAGTTGTTCGCTAAGCTGAGTACATGCGCATCAGGAGCCTTCAGCTCGCTCTCCGTCGACTCCACAGCCGAGTTTTGTGGCGGCCACGGCTCCGTCGCACGCCTCGTAACCTGCAGGACGACATCCCCGATATCCGCCCGCCACTTGCGCATCTCCGCCTCGCGGTCGCGTTCTCGTTCGTGTCTGCTCGACGACCGACTGCTGCTGCCACTCCCGCTACTCCCGCTCGCACGCGGGCGGTTTTGCATGAAGCACAGGCCGAGGTGCGGCGGCCCGATCTCCCAGATCTCCTTCTTCAGCCGGAGCAGCTCGTCGTTCGACACGAGCGTGCGCGCCTGCGCAGACGTCCGCGACTGCCGGTGCATGTGCGAGTGCACGAGCTGCCGGTAGAGCATGAGCAGCGAGTAGAGCGCGGTGAAGTCCGACGCGTCCGTGCTCAGTGTCGCTAGCCGGCTGTAGTCGAGGAAGAACGTCTCAGGATAGCCGGCGAAGCTCGACGAGCTGTGGCTGGAGCTGCTCGAACCATGGGACCGCGAGTTGACGAGCGGGGGAGCCGAAGAGATCGTCGGGGTCGACGCCGTCGAGGCGGGTGCAGAGGCCGGTGGAGACGGCTGGACGGGGGCCGCAGGGGGTGCAGGGGGGTCGAAGATCAGGTTCACCACCGCTTTCACGATGGCGATTGTAGTGCGGGTCTGCAGGGAGGCTTGGGGCTGCAGGAACCGCTGAGAAAGCAGCGAGGACTTGCTGCTCTCCAGATCGCGATGGGCAGTCCGCAGCCACTCGCGCGTCGCCTGCAGCTTCTTCGGCTGGCCGTTGGGCCGTGCCTCCTGGAACGTCCTGATCTCGTACTGGGCGGCGGTCCTGACCAGATAGGGCCGGAGCGTTTGCAGCTGGTGGTTTGCCACGTCCTAAGGCCACACAGGAAGTGACGTCCCACCGCGAGAGCGACACGAGAGGCGCGGCAACGGAGTTAAGGAGCACCACACATCAGACATGTCCACGATCAGGCACGAGAAACGCAAACACTCACGAGTTTCATCAGTTCCATGATCTCGAAGCACATCCTGATCGCGCGGACTGCGTCCAGTTTGGTCCCCGCACCTCCGGGTGCGCAACTTCGGGCGAGCGCGACCATCTGGTCGACCGCCGCGTCGCGCATCGGCGCACAGTGGCAGCGGATTATATCACCGATCGCTTGGAACACGCCTGAGGGGTCAAAGAGGCCATGGTCAATCTCCTGCTGGATGAGTTCCGGGTCCAGAAGCTGTCGGAGGTGCGCCACATGCGCAATATTCTGCTGGAACTGCGGGTGCTGAGGGGGCGGCGGGAACAGAAGCTCCGGCGGCCGTGTGCTGGGCTGCTGCATCGGCTGGATGATCGACACCAGAACCTCCAAGAGCTCGTGCAGGAGGGGCCGGATGCGGGAGGGCGTGCGGACGGTCAGCATGTTCCCCGTCGAGAAGGCGAGCATGGGCCGCTCGGTCGGGAGCTGGAGCACGCCGCAGGCACAACGGCGCTCTGCGAGGCGTCCATTCCCGTCGAGAGTGGTGCAGGTGCACCCGCACTCGAGCTCGCGGACGATCGCGAGCCAGTAGTTGTCCGCCAGATCACGCTTGCGGCGACTGGAGGTGGGACGGAACTGGAGTCCGGAATCGAACAACAGGTCATGGCCTACAATGAATGTACATGGATGAGAACGGAAGGGCTGCTACGTCAGGAAGGAATGGGGACTGACGGAGCTGGGGATTGCGGAGGATCGCTTCGAGATCAAGCTCCTTCAATGTCTCTCTGTTTATGGGTGGTTGGTGAGGGGGTATATGCGGCGAGACAACGGCGGGTTCTATGGGAGAGACAGGCACGGAGCGAGAAGAGGGGAGGGCGGGAAGACTAGCCGTGCGCAAGAGGGACCCTCTGCATGGACCGGGTTCGGTTGCGGACACTATACCAGTGTCGCGTGTCTCTCCCGCACGACGCTGCCGACTGACGTGCCGCGAAGAGGCCTGGCGGTGGCCACGTCGGGGGCGGTGTGGCGAGGCTGGCGGGGAGGAGGGTATATCTATGCGGAGTCGTTTGGGGGAAGGCTGGCCTTCGCGGGGACGTTGGGGAAGGAAGGCGGCGGCGGAGGGGGAGGGCCAGGAGGAGCTCATACCTTGCCTGGCGTGTGCCAACGGCCATGGGGCGGCAGGGGCAGCGGAGGATGGGTCGGCAGGACACCTGGGGGTTGCCTGGACGTCGATGAGCATGGGCTCGGCGGTGGAGACGGAGTCCTGCTGGACGGGACTGACGGAGAGGTCGTCCTGGTCAGCCTTGCGTTTGCGGCGGAGGGAGTGGATGGGGCGGGAGTGATGTGCGAGGTCGTCCATGGGAGGGACGGGGAGGAAGATACGGGAAGGGAAGAAGGATGTGGGCGACCATATTTAGGGAGGCGAGGAGGAACGCGTGGTAGCAGCCCGCTTGAGGAACACGCTGCCATAAGGCCAGCGACTCGCACTCGGGCTCCTCCGCGCTGCCCCTTTGTGTGCCCAGCCGCAACGCGCATACAACCAGCCGCGCATACAACCAGCCGTCCATTCTCCCGCAGAAGCCAGCGTGTCCGTCGTCGCAGCGTACAATGGCGGCGAGGAGCTTGTCTCTGAGACTCAAGCCGCTCCTGCCCAATCGGGATTGACGCGTCGTGGCCACCGACGACCGTTGGAATGGCAGCGGCCTCCGCGTGCAGCTTGTCCACCGCGACGCTGCACCTCGCTTTCAGATGGCCATTGCCAAAGATGCCTATGCGTCTGCACTTCACACGCCTCTGCCGCACGATCACCACGTTGAGGCCAGGGTTCTGCTGCCAGGCCATACGTAAGAGCCGCTTGGGCTGCACGGTCCCTCTTGCGCGCACATCCCGCCCGCCCGCCGTGTGGTGCGCTCCCCGCTGCCCTGCCAGTGCCACGCCGCACCGCGCACAACCCCTCGGTTGCGGCCGTGCGCAGCACTCGAGGCTGCGCGTCGCCCTCTCCACGAGACCGTCTCCGGCCTCGCATCTTTCATTCCAGATATCTCATCGACATGAGGCTCGAGCCGTCTCCTAATCCAGATGTCCTCCTGTTCTCCCGGTCCGGCTCGTGTCGCCGCCGCCCTCTCTCAGACTGCCACCGCACTTTCCCTTTCGCCCTCGCACTCTGCCTGCGAGCGTTCCGGAGCGTTCGGTATGCACTCTTCCGCATTCGCTCCTCCTTCCCCTTTGGGACCCACCACCGTACCAGGCGAGGCGCCGACCACCATGGTCTGTCCACGCACGTCATATGCACTTCCTTCTCGGTCTCTCTCTGCGATCCGCCGGCTGTAGACCGCCTCCTGATACATTGATCCCATCCATCTTATGGCACCGTGGCAGTGGCCATATAACACCGTCCTGTTTCGCTGATATGATCCTGCTGTCCGCACTCGATAGCAATGGCCCAGCAAGGTCTCAAGATCTCAAGGCTACCGGACACCGAGGTTCCCCCATCGTTGCCGTGCCGGTTTCAATCCAACAGACACGCGCATCACCAGATACCCCGTGTCCGCTTTCCCCTTGTGCCAGAGAAGTCGCAACCAGTACAAGCTCAATTGAGAGCTTGGCACGCTCGCAACACAGTACTGTAACACGTCCCTATATGTCATTGTCAAATGCGGCTGAATGCTCTCATAGCACTCTCCGCCATCGGGGACTATCACTGCCAATTCCGCACGTCCGGCATCCCGTGGATGGCATCGCACCATCATCATCAACTGGGCCTCCTCTTCGCTCTTCTCTTCCCGGTGCCCTTCCTGTATACCGCTGCTTTCCGTCGGACGTGGAATTGGAGCTCCAGCCTGCCCCGGCCGTGGCCAGCAGCCCGATGCACGCAGACGGACGACGGCTTCCATCTGTACATACGTACGCTTGGATCCGGACGGACGGCGGACGCTGGCCTCCACGAAGGCCGTCGGACTTTGCTCGTGTCAAAACTCTGATTCCATCGCACGTCCATGTCCCATATCAGCTTCCCATCGCTGCCGCACCAAGCCACCTTCTGCGCCGCGTTCCCGCGTATGGCTAGTCCATCGCAGGTGCGCCGCTCGTGCTTTGTATCCACCGTGTGCATGTAGCCCACTCGTGTGCGTGGGGGCCGGATGCGGAGCGATTGTGCGATATTCGCGAGCCGCTCTTCGTCCGTGCCCATACCGGACCCGTGCTATCGCGCGTCGCCGCCCGGAGCTCGAGTTCCTCCACTCGTCCCGATCCGTACATGCATACACATCCGGCTTCTCATAGACTCACACCTCACCCCGCAGCGGACTAGCAGGCTTCCCCGGATCCTGGACGCCACCACAACGTTTCGCGATATCCGACCGCTCGAGCTCAAGCCTCGTGCTGCCCTTCGGAGACCCTGTCAAGGGCTTCTTTCAATGTTCGCAACTCCCGACTGTGCCGCATCCCCATCCTTGTCGCGTGCCGCCTCCTGCTGTGCAGCGACATCGGCGGCATATGGGGCATCAACTACCCCATCTGCCTCTGCCTTCCGTGCTGTCAATCACGATCAAGTGACGATGGACGGCGTCCGCAACAGGCCTGCGAACGGGCTCCAAGATCCCAGCGTCCAACTCTGATCTGGCAAGTGCCCACTGCAGTGTATGCTGATATATATCTGCATACATACCCGTCTCGTGAGTCCCACGTCACTACAGCCCCCGAGGCAATGTCCCTGCCGGCCGACGGAATCCGGATTCACACTGGTGTATACTCTAAGGACCAAGGCATCATGCTCCCGCGGAATTATCAATTGAGGCGAGTACTTATCACCGATGACGATCCGTAGCTGCACTCTGCACGGCGGTGTCACCCACTCTGGGTTCGGGACCGCGAGCGACACGCCATTTCAAAAGGTTTGTTCGCTTGGTTTTCGTTGTCTGTGTATGTCAGGAAGCCCAAAGTAGCATATACTCATACTTATGCAGACACAAGTACCTCATACTTGATATCCCTCGAGGCGACCTGATATATCGTGTGCTATCGCGTCCCATTCTTCTTCCGAGGACGGGCTGGAGCTTTGTTGCTCCGTGGGGCCATCTCAGAATGCGCCGAGGTGAGACTTGCCGAATACTTAATCCGGAGTTTGCGCCCGAGTTGCGTTAGCCCTGCGTGTGCGTCTGTTGTTGCCGTCGCCCGTGTTCCCGGATCACTCAGGCCAAATGCGGTATGTTCAGTAGAGGCGTGCGTTTGTTCGTACTTATTCCAACCACCACCACCACCATGAGTACCGATGTCGGCGGCCGCGCATCGTCGCCCATCCACGAGACACCGCGAACAATTCTTTGCGACATCTAGATCGCAGGCTTCGTCATGAAGATCGACCACCTCTAAGTAAGTACCTCCTCTGCGGCGCACACGGGCTCACGAAGGAGGACATCGAACGGCAGGAGTCCCTTACGAGAAATACTTCCCGCGGGGCAGACTGCCGTGGATCCGGATGCCGTGGCCGCTCCACCTCTACAGTGCGTACCCTGTCCGTCGTCGTTGCGGGGTGTGGCATCTCGATTCTCCGCTGACGACTACTTATGCTAGTTAGGCCCTGCGTTCAGCGCGCGATGCACAGATTCACCGAGAGGGAACGTGCGCGCGCCCGCAGGCTGGCCTTGGAGGGCTCCGCTAAGGAGATGTCCTCCGCTGCTCCCGATAGAAACATGGCTTCCGTGGACGTTCGTGGGAATCAGGGTCGGAGGTCGAGCGGCGAACCGGACTCAGACTCGGGACGGGGTCAGGAAGAAGATACTTAGTGGCGGTTCTTTCGGGACTGGGAGCTCGAACGGGAGCTGCACTCGGACGCGGCGTCGCTCGACTTGTCTACTTAGTGTTGGTGTGCGCCTGAAAATACTTACCCTCCTCCTCCCAATCAGCACGATCTGCTTCCGCGGCCCGCGGTCTGCGCCGGACACCAAAATGCCTGTCACTGTCATGCCTGAAGCCTCAGGGCTAGGACAGACCCCCGGAGAGACGCGTTACATACGCTCCCACCCATTGCGCCCCTCGCCCGGGATGGGGCTGCCTCTTCCGGTGCGTCCAGCACTCCGACGTTGTGTATCGTGGCGCGTGCGCTGACGCAACTCTACCCTCAGACCACACCGCCAGTGCGTACTTGCCGGATTCGACTCATCAAGGCAGAGTGCGATGTGCGCATGGCGTGCAGGCGGTCCTATGGCCATCGGAGGCATCGCACGACTTGGACGCCAACCATCGAGCTCGAGGACGAATTAGCTATGTACTGCCGCGGTTCCGTCTCTCAGCCATCGCCGCTCGGCGGGACGAGAGACGGCCGCAACGGGCTTGCGGGGCTCGAGGCGGGTGCCAGGCGCGTTTTTGACATCCTACCGTCCTCCCGGGAAAGCGTCCGAAAGAACGGCTGACAAAGACTTGGGACAGAGAAGCCTGCGTTCGCGGGTATGACCCTCCCGCGCCGCTCTCTGGCCGCACGATGAAACTTTCCAACTCGCTCCAACTGCTCGCGTCCCGGCGTGCATCCAAGTACGTGGTGGCAGATGCTTCTGAAGCGGCGTGGCTGGCTGGTGGCAAGTGCCGCGCCTTTGGGCCGTTTCATGAGGCTGCTTCCTTGACAGTGACAGCTTGCGCCCTGACTCCGCCCGCAGACAGGGTTTCAAGCAAAAAAAACAGTCGCAGGTTGCAGAAGGTGTCATGGCCGCTGCGTCTGTGATCGACTTCGAACTTCCTCTCCCCAGGGACGGGGGTTCCCCGCAGCCTGCAGCTCGAGACTAATACTCCCGCCGCTACTTTCTGTTTTCAGACAGCCCAGCCAGCCCAGACGGCTGATAGCCGTGAAGGGATTCCAGTCACCCGCAGGTCCGACGAGAACAGCGGCCTATACAAGACGATACTCTCATCCCGTCTGCGCAGTGGGACCCCGCCAAAGCGGCAGAGGGCCTGTGTTATCCGCTATCGTGTCGCGGATTGTGCCTTACCTCGTCCGAGTCGGCGACTGGCACGCTCCTCCTCGAAGACCCAGCAGCAGCAGGTAGTAGCGGCCAGTGCGCGGTCATCGAGGAGTCTGGGCTTCAGGCCACGGCCTGAGAGCACTTGGACGGACTGGACTCTCACGGGCTGCTTCTCAGGCGCAGATAGGCCCTGCACGATGCGCGACGCGCCCGGACCGAAGCCACAGCAACACGCAGGCATGCGCAAGCGGAGTCGTAGACCACAGGTATGCCCTCCTTCTAGCTTGGCGAAGTGCCCGATAGTCGATCACTTGTCGAAGTGCCAGTGCAGAATCTGAACTGCGACGTAGGACACGCGGTTATCCCTGGTCCGGATACATCGTACCAGCGGCGTTTGAGGACCTCTTCTTGTGCTTCTCGGCTCGCGATGTAGCCGGCCCGTCGAGCTATCGAGCCGCCGAGCATCCCGCGACGCAGGGACAAAGCCGTACCCGCATATGTATCAGGCTTCGGCCGGCACGCCAGGCCAGCAAGCCCGCTGCAGAAGGGGTCAAAGGTACGCCCGTGCCACGACTTGGCCAGGAGACTCGGACCCGGGGTGCGTACAGCTGGACGGTGACCCCGACTGACATGAGAACCAACCCCAGAGGCAGTCACATTCTAGGCCGAGTGTCTGAGCGGTGAACCACCCCGAGGCGGATAGAGCTCCGCAGAAGGCGCGGACATGAAGATCTGGGAGGATGGCGCGCCGGTCGTCCTCGGCGTCGGTCACGGTGGCCATTGGCTCAGTCAGCGCTGTCGTAAGAGACATACCATGCATCGGCTGCGTAGTCCACCTACGCGGGGTGCGTAGATATCTGTCATGTCGGTTGAAGGGCCCGTGAGAGCCGTTTGCAAACGACGGGATGTACTCGTATAGCCACCTGTTTCTTTACGTGTATGGAATCGCCGCTGCCAAACAATCGTCCGCCCTCACGCATGCTTCCCTCGCGCAAATGCCATTATAGCTTGGTGAGAGCATGTGTACACAACAGCTTGTCTGAGCCGTATAGTGGCTGAATCAACGTACTAGTGTGGCGTCATGCTGAGCGGACGCTCCATGCCGCTCGAAGTTTGTACGACATCTCTTATCACAGCCAATCTTGTCGTGTACAAAACGTGTCTGTGCGTGCGTTGTGACTGACATATGGAGCTGCACAAGCCAGCAACCACAAGACACACCGACGGTTCGATGTGGAAAAAAGTCAGCAATATTCATGGAACTACCACGCCTCCTCCGCACTTTCCACGCTCGGCAATGGAAGTCGCCTCGAGGTCTATCCCGTACCATGATCCCACGGAGACCCTTCACCCTAAATACCACACGCAATCACCGAGCCTGAGAGAACAAGACAGACCATTCCGATGACTAGGTATGTACAATGGATACGTATGCATGCGGAGGGTGGCCTCAACATCGGCAAATTCGGATTGAATGTTCGTCTCGTCTGACATCTGGTCGCGTCTGTGCGTGCGGCCTCACGACCTCTGACATCAACAACGACTGAAGTCCGTTCGTCCGCGCCTCCGTCGACAGGGCCACACCAACTACAATGCTTCTCCTTTCCGCTCTTCCGACTCGGAGACGGGCTCACGCGTCGTCCACGAGCTTATCCTCTGCAGGTGCCTTGGCGTCCTCGGTCGCTTTGCGCGGCTTGCGCCCGTAGAACTCGGCGATGATCTTCGGGCTGATGCGGTTGAGCTGCTCCTTCGGGAAGATACGCAGCAACGACCAGGCGAGGTCCAACGAATCGAAGATAGACCTGCTCTCGTACGCGCCTGCACCCACAGATATCCACAGACGAGCGTCCGCGTTCCGGGAAGAGAATGTCAGAAGCCGCAGTGACACAAGCCATGCGCAGGAGCAACACGCGAAGTGCAGATAAGAGGAACATTGAAACCGTCAGAATCAGGACAAGGATAATGTGAGGGATGAGCGCGACCACGTACCCTGACCCACGAACTGCTTCTCGAACTTGTCAAGGAACTCCAGTGCAAGCTTGTCCTCTGGTGAGAGCGCCTCCTCACCGACGACAGCCTTCATAGCTGCCGCGTCACGTCCGATAGCGTACTTCGCATACTGCACGAAGCAACTTCGTATCAGTCCCGGCCACACGCGCTGCCAAATTGTGGCGCAATTAGTGACCCACCAGCTGGTTCGAGACATCACTGTGGTCCTTGCGTGTCAGCTTCTCACCAATGGCGCTCTTCATGAGACGCGAAAGCGAGGGTAGCACGTTGATCGGTGGGTATATCTGTCTGTTGTGCAGCTGACGGTCGACGAAGATCTGGCCCTCCGTAATGTACCCGGTGAGATCGGGAATTGGGTGAGTAATATCTGGTGAGGGTACAAGCAACGAGTAGCGCAGCATGGCGTGAAGTCAGGGCTAAATGAACGGAACGGGGGAGGCAGCTGAGGCGCGGACGCACCGTCATTAGGCATGGTCAAGATGGGGATCTGGGTGATCGAGCCGTTGCGACCCTGCACGCGACCTGCACGCTCGTAAATCGTGGACAAGTCCGTGTACATGTAACCTGGATATCCACGACGACCAGGGACCTCCTCTCGCGCGGCTGAAACCTGCAGTTCATAGCAGAAGCAGTGAGTATGGGAGGTATTCGTGCTCGGGAGAAAGCACTTGCCTCACGCAGCGCGTCCGCGTACGATGACATGTCGGTAAGGATGACGAGAACGTGCTTCTCAAGTTGGTAGGCGTAGTACTCCGCCGTGGTGAGCGCGAGACGTGGTGTGATGATACGCTCGATCGTGGGGTCGTTCGCAAGGTTGAAGAAGAGCGTAACACGGTCCAGACTGCCGTTCTCTTCGAAGTCTTGCTTGAAGAACCGCGCAGTCTCCATGTTGACACCCATGGCGGCGAACACGACAGAGAAGTTGTCTTCGTGGCCATCGAGCGCGTCCTTCGTAGGACCCTTTACCAATCCTGCTTGTCGTACGATCTGCGCCGCAATCTTGGAAAGGAAAGAGAGTTAGCACGTTGAGGCCTCGACGGAAGTCAATCGACTGCGGGAGGTGCTGCGTACCTCGTTGTGCGGCAGACCTGCAGCCGAGAAGATTGGAATCTTCTGTCCTCGTGCGATAGAGTTCATGGTGTCAATGGTAGAGATACCGGTCTGAATCATCTCCTCGGGGTATATACGAGAGTAGGGGTTGATAGGAGAGCCTGATGGATGCTCCACTAAGGGAATTTGAAGTCATATTATATCTGAGCACGTACCGTTGATGTCCAGGTAGTCCTCCGCAAACACTTTCGGTCCGTTATCAATGGGCTGACCAGAGCCGTTGAAGATACGACCCAACATGTCCTCCGCCACTGGAAGCTTCATGCTGCTACCGGTGAACTCGACATGTGTCGCCTTCACATCCACGCCAGACGTGCCCTCGAAGACTTGCACGATCGCCTTCTTGCCCTGCACTTCCAGCACTTGACCCCCGCGCTTCGTGCCGTCTGGAAGTGTTAACTGGACAATCTCGTTGTACGACGGGAACTGCGATCGAACTGAGTCTCCAAAGTCAGTACGTGCAATAGGGATGAAGCTCACCTTGACGTTGTCCAGAACTACTAGCGGGCTGCACCGAGTTCACATCCGATGCGCTAGATGAGATGCAACATACACACTCACCCGTTGACCGCTGATACTGTCCGGTAGTCTGCGCGTCCAATCCTCGCTCAGTGTCCCATCTCCGCCATTCCCGGTTGTAGATCCTCACCAATGTGTGGCTTGACGTTGTATTCGCGTGTCACCGCGGCCGCGTTGATAGCAGCGAGTTCATGATCACTGATGCGCGGGCTAACCATACCGTTAGTGGTGGAGGAGGGAGAAGAGCTGTAGGCCCTCGAAACGGTGACGTCCGACCAAGCGGGTTAAGGCACTCAGCCATAGTCCGTCATTTTCCCACGCATAGCTTCAGGCCATACATAAGTTGAGGTAACATATGAGCTGATAACGGTTGTCTAATGAGTGAGTCCTCGACAAGCCGAAGTAATGTACAGGGTATGAATGCTCCTTATCCACTTGACAACAGCTCAATGCATCGCCCAGCCGCTTTCTGAACCATGGCGACATCCCCGGAAGACCTGGCAGAATGGTTAAGACGGATAAGTGCCTCAAGCCAGTCCGTGAAAACTCACCACTCTGTCTCGAGCAAGATCTCCTCGACTTCGTCCGTTTCCAACCCTGTGTCCTTGCTTGACAGTACGACGTACAGGTACTCGGCGGTGTCTGCGCGCACCTACATACGGTCACTGTCCGTCAGGATGCATCCATAGGACGACCGACGCGACTTACCCTGGGGTACTGATGTGTGAGGTAAGTCGTCAATGATTCGATGCAGTCCTTCTGAAAATCAGGGAGTGCGAGAAGGTTCACCAAGCTGAGCATGTATTGAGTATGACCACTTCGCAAGACGTGACGATGGCTCACCATCTCATCGATGCGGTGATTCGCTGAGGGTTCTTCAGCTTCGTCGCATTCTTAGTGACCAGCGACAGCAAAGAACGCAGGCTGACCTCAAGCAATTAGCTCAGAGACCACTCCAACATTGGATTACGCACGTCTTCATGCCCTCCGGATCCTGCGGCAGGTTTTCGAACACATCGGCCTCCAACAGGACGTTGAACGTCTGCAGGACGGGCATAACCACATTGTTCGAGCTGATCTTTGTCATGGCTTGCGCGAGAAGATCCTGCGCAAAGCTGCGAAGATCGTATCGGTCGGGCTCGTCCGTGACCACCGGCATTTCTGAGGCCCATTCAACCAGAGCGGCAGTTACTGGCCGTTGCTGTCAGCATGGTCAGCGAACGAAATACCTCGCGGAATGGGAAGCGCAACGCACCGTGCTGTCAGTCTTCGTGCTCGCACTAAGCACGATTCCCGCAAGAACCTGGCCGCGGTACCGTTGAATGTCCAAGAGCTGTATAGCACGGGGGAATAACCATGCTCCGTCGTTCCATCCTAGGGACTCCTGTTCGCTGCACATCCCTTGGAATAAACTACAGCATCTGGACTAGTTGGAGACGTCATACCTCAGGAACAGTTCCTTTATCTTCTGTTCGCCCCGAATTTTCCAAGGGGCCGGATCTGCCACCGCCGGAGATGGAAGGAGCAGAATGGCGAGGAAGTTCTCTCCTGCGATTTGCCTGACGTTGTCCAGTCTCTCCACCCCTTGCTTCAGGATGCCGGCGATTGCGGAATGGAAGCTCTCCGGAGGCAGGTACGCTGCGAAATCTGGCAGCGCACTGGCATGCAAGAATAGGGTCTGAATGAACGACGTCAGGCCTTTCACACACGAGATGCGGGCCCATGAGCCCACATCACCGCGTTCGTCACTGGTGTAATCTGTCAAACCATCCAGCATGGCGTCTGTCATCTGGTTGACCATGTCCGCGGAGAGATCTAGGGGACCGTCAGACTAGGTTAGGGGATGGGGGGCGAGAGATGCGAGGCGCACTTTCCAGTAATACATCTCCGACATTCCTCAGTAATTGCGGCATCGAGTCGAACACGTTCCGTCGGGCCTCGATGTTTGTGCTTCCCGTGCCACTCTTTGTATCACATCAGAAGGCTGCCCTAGCGATTAGGATCGCGCAAATTACCTTGCGATCCACCATTCTTAGAAGGCATCTTACGGCGTCCACAACGCCATGTTTGTGCTTCGCATAGTCCAACACACCAAGCACTCTGGCGAGGCTCTGCTGCATCGGCGGACTTCCGCCCTCGAAATCCTTGATGAGTCGCTGCACGACCGCCGAACAGTCAACAAGTCGACTGACGGCGGCAAGCGCGTCTGCGGCAGCCTCTTGTACTGTGACGCTCTTGCTCTTCAGCCCGGAGTCGACGACCTGTCGCCATTGTGGTGCCGTAGTTTGCGAGTGCTGGATCTCAGCAAGGGAGACGCCAGAAGCGATAAGTCGGCACGCCGCTGCCGCAACGAGATCGTGTCGGGAAGACTGGATCATCGTGAGAGGAACATTGGAAAGAGCCGCGAATACCTACGGAGGCGGCATATGTCGGAGACATGATCGGGACCTTCATGAGATATTTAGACGACTGACCTTGCGCCGTGCTACTGCGAGCTCCTCGTGGTGTGCAGAATCGCGGAAAGCCGCTGCGAGCTCTGTGAGAGCGAGCAGACCTCCGTGAATGTCTCCCGGATCTGGCATGGTCAGCAGGGCAGCCTACGGTCGAGTAAGGCAATGCAACATGGTCGTCGTGCGGGACCACGCACCGCTCGTGTGGCAGCACCAGGTCCTAACTTCACCAAGTCGAGTTCACAGATCACCCTCAGTGACTGTGCACCGATTTGCCTCATAGCTGGATCCCAGTGCCTCAACGTGACAGAAAGAAGGTGCTCTATCAGGAACGGTCGATACTCTTCATGTCTGAATTCACCAGAGTCAGCATATGGGGGGCACACGTTGTCATTGTACTCACTCCGCGACCTCAGGTGCAGCGACTGTGAACGAATTCCTGCGTACTCCGACAGCATAGAAGTCGGTTTTCCGTAGGACGTCGATGCCGTGGGGAAAGAGACTCTACTACCTCGATGAGCTTCCGTATGACACTTGACTGAGATTGCGCTCACCGTTCTGCCGACGTATTCTTGGAATGCCGCACTTGCGGCTCTACGAATTTGTATCTCGCGGTCGAAGAGTGAGACGGCGACCAGTCTCCTGGCAAGCTCTAGCGCATGCGGCCTCAGGGCATCCACGCTCTGCGCTCTCGCAAGTGACCAGAGGACATAGGAGGCAGCGTCCCGTACATTTGAGCCGATGGAGTGCGCGCCCTTCCTAATGTCGAAGTACAATGCCTGCAGAGATCATTCAAGCACCTGCGGACGCGTCAGAACGCCATAGCCCACCTTGTGCAGCCAGCCAATCAGTTCCGCCAACCGCTGGTCCGGAATGAGACCGCGTCTGGCCATCTCCGCACAAGCGAGGCAGGCCCCGTGCCAAGTCCCCTCCGCGACGCTGGGCATGTCGTAAAGACTAGCAACAGCAATGGAGTGGATGGAGAATAGGTGCAGCACTTGTTGCAAAACTTGGTCCGCGAAGTCCACTGGAAGTCGCTCGGACACTCGAGCAACGCCCTTGGCGGCGGAATAGCGAACAACTGTATCCTTGTCGCGGAGAGACTTCAGAAGGTCCTCGAGAACGCCCTCCACTTCTTCGGGTGCATCGAAGTCGTCTTCATCATCGACTTCTACCACTCCGGAACTGCCGTCGAGTGTTCGTCCTACAGAGGGATTAGCTCGAGACGACTGGATCGGAACACGACTGACTCACCCTTGGCACGCAGCCTGCGAATTTTCCCAGGTAAGAGGCGTATAGCGACCCTTGCTACCAGCTTCGTGCGCAGCTTGCGGATGACGGTGTTACCCATAAGGCTTTCGTTACCTTCGAGTGACTGCGCGACTTGCAGGAGCTGGTCCTTCAGCCTTTGCACTTGCTCAGCTGAGCCCAGTTTCGTGACCTCGCATAGGACGCGCAATATACCCATGACCTGATCGGCGGCTCAGCTTTGACGGAAAACAACTCGTAGATGTACCACTGACCGGGAAAGGGTCCACTGTTGATTCAAGGGTCTCCCGAGCCCATATGAGGAACTTCGAGTACTGCGACGAGGTATCCTTTCTGTTGCAGTTTAGACAGGCTAGCTTCATCGACGATGACGCTCCTCTTACCTCATGTAGAATCTTGAAAGGAGTATTGCAGCAGCTTCACGATCTAGGCCAGCTCTACTGAGGAAAGACTTGCCAACGGCCTGGACTCTGGCAGCCGTCTCCCCAGCCCGGCCTACTTCGTCGAACTGTTCCAAGTCAAAAGGAATCATGCAGACGAGTGATAACCAGAGGAGAAGCGTGTAGCGGAGTGCCCATTGAGTGTGCATGTTGATTGGACTGTCAACTGCGTCGAAGTAATCCAGAGTAACCGTAAGATCAGCAATCTCATGAGGAAAGAACCTGGCTAGGTGTGGCTTCAGTGACGATTGTCGAAATCATGTACGACAACTCACTGATAGTTTTGTATCCACGAAACTTGATGAAGAAATACAGCAGGGACGCAAGCAAGTCGAGCCTACTCTGTGAGACCACAGGTGGCTTATGGGCGACGAAGTCTTTCGCGTGTCCTTTGAGTTTATCGACTACCGGAGTGACGAGTTCCTCGAGATATGGATCCCATAGGTAGGACTGCTCCTGGTAGGAGTTGAACTGACTCTGATGTCAGCTGATACTCGACCAGAAATGCTGATGTTGGCTGCCATACAATCACAGAGAGCTTAGTGGATATGAACGCTTCCGATTGAGCCTGCTCTTGCGATGGTTCCACGTAGAGGTCGAGAGCGAGGAGTTGGTCGCGCAACGCAACGAACTCGTCCTTGTTCTCGAACCTGGTATAGGTGAGATCGTCGGTCGGGTCGGCATCCATCGTGTACTTCGATGGTCGGAGGAACGTCGCCAACCGCAAGCGCCAACGACCAGATGTGGCGGGATTTCCCTTGTATGGGAACACAGACGCCGGCGCTCCAACGTCATTTCCGCCACCACGGCGCGCATCCGCCGCAACCTGCTGCTCTGCTTGCTCGACATCCCGCATGACGCCGCGTTCGGTGGCACCCAGTCCTCCCTTGCCGCCCTCGACGGAAGCCGTCAAGAACGATGATGTCCACAAGTACCGACGCCGGTTCATAGGGCCCCTGCCGGTCGCCGCACTACAGTCGGCAGAGACCAAACGACCCCGCAAGGAGAAGCGCAGACATCGTCTGTTAGGACGAGGAACCATCGACTCCAGCAGCTCGAGCGACTCGGACGATTCAAGCAGTCTCTCGGACGTCATCCACCGGCACGCCCTCAGCTTCTTCCTCAGGCATGGCGGCAAGCGCGAGAACTGGGGCGAAAGCCAGCAGAAGAGCGTCCGTGCAGAGATGCGTAGACGGTGGCGGGAGAGCGAGTGGGGACGTGCGCGGAAGCGGCAGAGACAGGCAGGAAACACGCCGAAGTGGATAGGCAACTCTTTCGACGTCGGAGTCTTCCTCGGGGTAGACATACTGGCCGACGACGTACGGCTGCCCTCGCAAGATTCCAGTGCTAGTGCTGGACCATCGACATCCGCGCAGACGGTGCGTCCTGTCGTTGGCGTATCCGCCCATTCCGACGCTGCAGACACATTCGTTACGGCGCAATCCCACTTGAGCTCCCCTCCCGAGCAGAGTGGTCCGCCAGCTTTGTCTCCGGATGTCTCTCGCGGCACAGGGCCTACGCTCAGCACATCCTCGTCTATAGCACTACTTGCGTCGAACGCTGAACCAGGTCCATCCGTGCGGTCAATACCTTCTGTTGGGAGCGGAGACCACGCTATTCCACTGCCTGTTCCTAGGCCTGCCAAGGGGAAAGGGAAATCTCGTCATGTGCATTATGAGGAAGACACACCTGCCCCGCCTGCAGAGGTGCTTGCTCGTACCGGGGACGACGTGAGGGTGACCAGTGCCGGCGCGGTCGAGCAAACCACCAGCGAGGCCAGAGTCAAGTGGGGAGACGTAATCATGCGAGGTAAGTGACTGACATGCGCATAGCCTACACGTAGCTTATGCAGCGACAGACCGCATGCTCGTCCGAGTTTCGTACACGGAGGACTCAGTTCCTGCGACATTCGACGAGAGGCAGAACCGGATCACGAGGCATCTGGAGAACGAAGGATGGACGGAGTACATCGTAGCATGGCGGAAAGACCGTCTGGAACTGTACGAAGACCATGTAAGTAGTGCAGCAATACAATTCCTGTACCAACCTGACGGCCATGTGCAGCACACTCCTGGCAAGGAATGGTTCCTCGGCACAAAGCGGCTATCGTATTTGGTTCCCCTTAACTCGTCTTCTACGCGACTCTCCCTCTACTCGTTTGTGGACCTGACATTCTGTGTGACTTGTCCTCCGACGCCCGTGAAGATCGACGCTAAGCGTCGGCGACACTTCTTTGGATCCCCCAGAGGCACGAACATATTCGTATTCAAACTGAAGTCCCGCACCCGAGCCATTGACTGGGTGTGGCATCTATGGTGAGACACTCGTCCGTATTTCGTCTCTCAGCGGGTGCACTCATCTGTTCCAGGCGACATCTTGGCGGCAAAATGCCGCCATATATAGAGGTCCGGACGCCAGCTCTCGATACCCGTCTCACAGTAGACGTGCCCGGGTTCGACACCGCAGACATGGACTCCGCGTATAACGTATTCCAACGCGACAACATCATCGGACTCTGCGAGAAATCCCTCCGCTCAGACCCCGAGTACAGTGCCCTGCTCAAACGCGATGAAGAGGCCGGGGCGATATTCGACCTCGCATGGCGCATGAACACCGACCTTGACTGGGTGTGGCAAGAGGACGACGTGCAGGGCAAGGCGCGCAAGTGGGCTGTCCTCTGCGGGCTTGCACTCAAGCAGGCAGACCAACCGGCCCACCTGGAGTTCCGCATGCGGCGCCACTATCCGACCAGGTTGCACATGAAGGACGGCACCCGGCTGGACGAGCCACCCGCAGTCGAGGGTTACCTGGACCGGATACGCCCGAACTCGCAGCTCAAGCAGTCGCTGTACCTCGTCTCGCACGACGGGTACCTGTTCACACTCACCCATGCAAACGCACACCAGCCGCCTCCCCCTGGCGCAGCCGTGGACGCTTCCACTGTATCCCAGATTGCGTTCGGTGTGGCCAATCTCCCAGGCAACACCGAGACGCGACGCAACTCGGAAGTCCGCCGTGGCCAGTTGCAGATCCTGCAGGCGACGGGCGTGTCGGACCTCCGGAGCATCGTCGCCGTGCGACGCGCCTTCCAGCTCGTCCCGCAGAACAGGGAGCAGGTGGACGTGCGCCAGATGACCGATTGGGAGGACTCGGATTTATTCTGGGCGCAGGTGGAGAGAAGCGAGAGCGACGACGAAGACGCAGGCGGAGAGGTTGGCATGACTCGTGCAAAGGACAAGGGGCGGTTGCGGCTGCGGCGGTCATTTGAGCTGCTGCTGACGTCCGGGCGGGTGATTCGGTTCGAGGTATGCACGGTCCACTGGTGTTCTGTACCCTGAGGTACTGACATGTACTGTGGCAGGCATACTCGTGTGCGGCCGCCTTGGAGTGGATCGTCCGCCTGCGCCCACTCGTGTCCTACTGGAAGAAACGCCACCAATTCGACGCCCGGCTCGAGATGGACATTGCGCATGTCAGCACCGGACGCGAGCGCATTACGCCGCAGCGTCCGCGGGAGGACCACGCACATGCAGGAGGGCACGACACGCCCGTCGAGCCCCCGCCAGACCGCGACGCCTCGCTGCCAGACTTGACGTTCTTCTACAATTGGTGCGTGCTCGATGGGTGTCGTCCGATCCTCAAGTGCGGAAGGCTGTACGGCCGCAAGGGGTGGTGGGGCCAATACAAGTGAGCTTGCTCTCTATCGTTGTCCAATAGCGGCTGACTGGTGCTTGCCCAGACACATCCAGCTTGTGCTTATCTCAGGCCACCTCGTGCAGTACCACATCACGGGCTCAAGCTCGATGTACCATCGCAGAGACAAAGTCATCGAGCTGCTCGACGCATACATCTGCTCCGGGTACTTCGCCGCGCAGTACCTCCCCGAGGGGCAGTACGACGCGAACGCGCCGCCCGTGGCGCGGCGCTACCAGGACGGGCTGGAGACGGACGACGGCGAGGAGGACACGCTGTTCATCGTGTGGTACCGCAAGGTCAAG
Organism: Polyporus arcularius HHB13444; assembly: GCA_004369055.1. NCBI lineage: Eukaryota > Fungi > Basidiomycota > Agaricomycetes > Polyporales > Polyporaceae > Polyporus > Polyporus arcularius. The sequence continues at coordinate 51,177 of ML211183.1, forward strand.
GGTGCTGCCCCTGGGGTCAAGCGCAATAACAGCGGCGCAGACGTCCCGCCGCTGAATGCCAAGCGCAAGGTGGCGATATTCAGGACGAGGAGCAAGCTCGAGCGGGATGCGTGGGTGTGGGCGATCAATGTGGAGATCGAGAAGGTTGTGAGGGCTTCTAAGGATCGGGAGGAGGCAGTCAGGCAGGCGGGCGAGCTGCTCAAGACTTGAAGGGCAAGCGTGGTTGGTTCACGCGCTGAGTTTGAGATGATGGTTCTGTTTGCTTCTGGTGATTGGTAGGACCTCGGAATCCATTTACAGTACCTGTACTTGTTCTACTGCTATACCCGCCATACCCACAGTATGGAATTGACATTAATGGACGTATACCTTCGCCATGGCCCACGTTGATTCGTGAGCCATCACTATACAGCTGTTTATTTCGGGAACAGTGTCTCGTCTAGACATTCAGACGCGCTGTGGTAGATGTCCCAGTTGCTCAACCGTCTTGTCAACAGCGGCAAGTACTGCTTTCCTTTTTCGCATTCGCAGAATAGGCAGGCTAGGCTGGAATCGTCGAAGAGGAGGGTCGCAGAAGACCCCCCGTGGGAACGCGGAGTGTCGTCTGAGTCTCAAACCTGGCAGGGAGCAATCCTGGGCGTC
>ML211184.1:0-51502 GCA_004369055.1 Polyporus arcularius HHB13444
GTGCCCCTTCGCCTGCGCCGGCCCGACCTCCCAGATGCTCGTCTCGAGCGCGTCCCCAGGCTTCACAGGCGCCGTGAAGCGCACACCAAACAAGGTCAGCGACCGCGGGTCGCCACCCCCGACAGCAGACACAATCGCGCGCGCAGCGAAGCCAAAGGACGCGAGCCCGTGCAGGATCACCCCGCCGAAGCCCGCCGCCGCACCGATTGCTGGGTCTGCGTTTTGCGTTTCGCGCACACGGATGAAGGGTTAGGGTTAGGGTTGTCAGGCTACGTAACACTACGGAAGAGAGCAGGAGGAGCGAACGCACTGATGTGAAGCTCGTTGTAGTCCCCGGAGAGCCGGTAGAGCACAGCCTGCTCGGGCGATGTCTGGTCGCGCACGACCCAGTCGGGCTTGCGGTCCTTGGGCGGGTTCTTGGCCTGCGGCGGGCCGGCGATGCGCTTGGAGAAGTTCGTGCCAGTCGCCTTCGCGCCGAGGTTGAAGGAGCCACTCTGTTGAGTGTGTTGTCAGAACATAACCCGGGGATACGAGATACAATGAATGGAGGTCGAAGAGGAAGAAAAGAGAGACGTACATAGAGCCGTGCGTAGGGCGTGCCCTGCGCGTCTACGAGGGTAGACTCGACTTCGATGATGATGCCGGATTCTGCGATGACAATAGGGTGTCATAAGCTATGGCACGTAAGAAATGTAGTTAGACATACTGTTCTCCGAGACGGCCACAAGGCGCTTCTTGATCTTCCAGCCGGGACCGCTCACCGCAGGGAGAGGCTTGAGAATTTCAATCGACTGGCTGCCGTGCAACTAAACCCATTTGACTGTTAGATGGCGTATCAGGGCGACGGTTGCGTGTGAGAGACGTACGCCACGGTTTGGGTCGAACTTGGGGAGACCGGGAACAGACCTGCCCCCGGTCATGAGTTGGCGGAAGTTCACGACGTCCTGGCTCGTGCCCTTGAATGGCAGGACAACCGGGTAGGTTGGGAAGGGCGCCCAAGACTTGTCTGCCACAACGAAGTCTAGTGTCGGAGAAGCAGAATGATAATGGCTGGGGACATACCGAGTTCTAGATAGGGGATGAGATCAGTCAAGTCGTAACGCAGAGGAAGCAGGGGAGAAGATGGGAGACACAATGAGATTGTCTCTGCATTTCCACATATGCAGCTGCATTGACGGCAGAGGGCGATGAGTCCAAGCTGACGGGGCGATCGCGAGTTGGGTGGCTCAGCGGTGCCCGACCACCTGCGCAGTTTGCCCGTCGACCAGTTCCACTTCCCATGCCGTGAGAGTGAGCTGCGGTAGGAGCGCCCCCAACATGGCAGAGACTGGGTGGTACCGTCTCTCCCAACGTACGCCGCTGAAGGCCATGTTGGGGGGGATGGGATGGTTTCGGAGTTACAGAGTCAGGCAGCGCATACGTGACGAAGTATCCCGCCTATAATGTACTGCCCATGGGCCAAAGGCAGTCTCTCTGTGTCCTCCATGAACGTCATCTCGCCGCCTCACGAACAGCCCCCACTACGCGTCCGCGGCGCAGACGGGGCCACCTTGGCCTCCGAAGTAGACCTTCCAAGCAGACGAGGACACGCACCGTTGATGATAGCAAAATCGTTCGCCTTGGCTCCTATGCCAACCCCATACAGCAGCAAGTCCCTCTGGTTCCAGGACACCTAAAGCACGCTCCTCGTGAGATCGTGTTCGTTGCCCGTCCAGACCTACTCACCGGCTGGTCCTCATACTGGTATCCAACGGCCGCGCCAAGGTCGTATTGCTGAGACATCGTGCACGTCTGAGGGTCTGGTACTGAGAGTGCGGGGTAAAGAGGAGGAGGTACGAGTGCGGGGGACAGTGGACATGATGCGGGACGACGGTGAGCTCAAGTAACCGGTTCGGGCTCGGCCTGTGCTTCCCGAGCCCGCGCGCGCTTCCCCCGTCACGGGCCCGTGACGCCGCGGTGACGGGACGCGCAACGTGACAATTGCCCGAGTTCCTCGCCCTCCCTCGCCGGTGCTTTGCTCTCGATCTCAGGCCCTCACGCTGGCGTATTCACTGATTGAGGAGTTGGTAAAGAGACTCGGATGAAGGATAGGAGGAAATTGCAGAGAGACGCGGAGCCTCGTAGCCTCGAGGTTGCTTAGTCAGCAGACGTCGAACATGGACTGGGACAGCGAGAGGGGATTTCCATCGACTACGACGACTGTCTCTGGTGCTCGACTCTACAGTATATTCAGCAGATAGGTGATAGCTTCATTGAGATATTGCAAAAGTTCCTGGAATCGCTGTTCACCATGGCGATGTCTCCAAACCACTTCAGAACTTGAACATGCTCAGCTACTCACCATGTTCATGCCGAAACTTGATGATAGGACACGAAAGCGTTACAAGCTGAAACTCTTGTTTTTTGAAGGTTGACACTGATTCCTCTAGGGCTCACAACCTCTATGAGGAACGTCAGCAGGACCTGAGGGCGTCCACGAGGTGCGTCAGCTCCCTGTCCTTCTTATGGCCCTCCAAAGGCCCTTTGTCACTTTGGCCACTTATTGTTTTGCGATCTTCTAGACTGCGGCGTTGACTCGCCACCAGGGTGGCCCCAAATCGGGGGAACATCTCGTTCCGGTGCAGGCTGGAATCAAATTCGGGGTCCTAGCAGGCCAAAATCACTGGATCTCGTCTCTAGGTTGGCCACCCATTGTCCGAGTCATCGCTTACATTTTGAGAAGGGCTTTGCATAGCATAGGCACGCCCTGCCGCGGAGGGCGTGGTGCATGGGCCGACGACTCCGCCGACGAGCTTCGGATGGGCGCCTCCCGAGCTCTTTCATTCAAGTTGGGCGCCCAAGCGGTTTAGAGCCCTACGGCCTCCGCCTTCACGGCAGCATTGCTAGCCAACGCATAATTTTGGCCTGCATATTCCTGATGCATTTGCGGGTCTATGCGTAGCTTAGCTGATAACGTACGGACGCTTGCTCTGTGCATCTACACGGTGGTTCGCTGACTCTGAGTCGTCCCTCCAGTACTACAGCCATGTTTCAACTTGAAACCACCCAGACCAAACAATCGTTGGTTTTTCATCATACTGCGGACGCCGCCGGGGCATTGATTGCCTACCAGCCCCCGACTGTTCTCTGACCAGTGACTCGGGTCAACCGACGCGCCGCCGCTTTGACGTTGGAGGCAAGAAGCGGCAAGACAATAGCTGCAGCCCGCATTTGCCTACTCAGGGCATCTTCGCGGAGTCAGTGAACATTTTATCCAATAGGAAGCGCGACCAGGACCAGTGCCAGGTTTGCACAATGAAGAACCTCAAACTGATCCGCGGGCCACAGTACGCTTCTCGCTCACCCGCACACGAGCTTGTGGCGGTGTCGTTCAAAGACTCACTTGCCATTCTACCAGGGACCATGCGGCACCCGGTCTTCATAGTCGGGGGCTGCTATAGCATTGTCCCTGTCATCGAGGGACACGTCAAAGCGGAACGTAGTGTATATAAGGCGGGAACCCTACGGCTACCTCGCCTCCATATTCCTCCCTCTACTCGCTCCCCAGTGCCTCATCGTTGTGTTTCACCGCTCCGCATCGTCATCGACACGTTCAAGCTCACCATGGATCGTCAGCTCACCTTCTCCAGCAACGCCACCATACCCGGATCCTCCGCCGAGTCTCAACCACTCTACCGGATCACCGTGAATGGCGCGCCCGGGATGCCGATATCATATAGGACCGTGCAGGAGAACGTCAGCGACCAATGCATCCGCAGCTTTGATCAATGGAAGGAAAATATTGAGGATTACCTTCCCGAGCTCCAGTATGATAGGCAGGTCTGTCTCCATCGCATGCGGGTGAGTGTCGAAGTTGTGTCTAATGTTTGAGATCGTGTCTGACCACTGCTCTCCCCATCTTGGCCCGGTAGTCCCTGCGTTTGGACGAGTCGTTGCCCCAGCGAAAGTGTGCGCAAGACATGCCCTTACCACCGAGGAGGGAGCCGTTCAAGCTCGGCCATCTTATGTACCTGTTTGTGAAGGTACAGCGGCAAGAATACGAAGTGAGCACTGTCTCGGCATCTGCGTGGTAGCTCGTGCTGACAACTGTCCTCCTCGTTCACGCGCTCTCGAACTAATCCACATTGAAACTACCGGCGCAGGAGGAACAAGATACCGTTGACTCTGCATCAGTCCCATTGGTTCCGCTTGATGAGCTGTGTATCACAGCTATCACGCGCATTCAGGAAAATGGGATTGGGACGTGGTCGCCCAAGATCGAACCGCTGCGCAAGGTCAAGATTAGTCAAGCGCCGAGCTACCAAGAGCGTGATACATGAAAAGCAGTGGACAAGACGATACTCGCGTGCAGTCAGACACATACAGCTCGCTGTGTAGTCAAGCACAATGCGAACAGACGTCATGCGCTAAGACGAGTAGGGTCGATGTACAGTCTATAGGATAGCATATATATGTCTATCTACGTGCGATGTCTTGTTGGCGTCCTACATGTACAACTTGAAATGCCTGAGGCCTTTTACCATTGAGCTTCCGAACACGATCAACGCTTAGTTTATCCACAAGCATCAAACCATCTATGCTCACCACCACCAAAAGGGCCGTTCTGATGATACCGCGACATGCACCTTCGACAGAGACGGGGAGCGCTCTTCATGGAACCTATGGAGGACTGTGGCGGATTTTCCACACCACCGTTGGTCCGACAGAGCCACGGACCACAGTCGTTGAAGGCATTGCGCGACAACCCGCCGTTGTCGCTCAAAGCATTGCTCACTTCTACTCCCCCCCGACGCCAGCGGCAGCGACTCGGGGCACATAATGCCGACGTCCAAGGGGGTCGTACTACCAGCCAACATTTCAGTACGGTGTCGCACCGAGAGTCGACGAGTCCCTTCCCGGACGTGAGGAGATCCATGATATCGTAAGTCTGCACGGCAAGAATGTAATTGTCGGACGCTCCGGGGATGGAAAATGGCCCTCCGATGCTGTATGCGTTTACAGAGGCGTGCAAAGACGGACGACGACGAGCTTGAGGGCGAGCCGTAGCGCCTTGGCTGCGGGCGGAGAGCGCAAGTGGTCCGGGTCACGCTCCGGAGCAGTGCTGGCACATCGAGCAGCGCTATGCTTCGGCTACAGACAACGAACTCAATAAGACCATCCCTAATGCTGGGGCGGCTCCGCTATAGTAGACTCTGATACGCAAAGGTATTCTGTCAGGGGAAGGAACTGACTGCCAACCGAAGTGTTCGTGAGCGCTCTGACGCAGTGGCGGACGAGCCCGGCCGGGGCTCATAAGGCGAGAGCAGGTCCTCCAGCCATGACAAGGGTGATGGTCTCGAAGGCTGACCTTCGAAGTGAGTCGGGGCCGGGCCGCCAGAATGGTGCTGACGTGTATACACAGACAGCAGAACAGATCTATATCAGTGTAATGGACGGCGAGGATGAGTATGGTCACATGCGTTGGAACTCGTGATGCATACAATAGGAAGAGACGAACTGCGCCGAGTACTGGTCAGTGCTAGAAAGTGTTGGATACGTTGTGGAGGAGGCGCACCGATGTCGGAAGGTTGTGGTGGACGGACACAACTCAGTGTTGGCCCCATCACCGGTTTTCTAACACATTAGATCGCCTCAGTCGGCGCTGCACCTAGCACGCACTGCCTTTCGCGACAAATGGAACATAAGCTGGGCCTGCATCTGCTTTCAGCCGTTGATGCAAACGGTGATGCAAATAAGTTACTCACTTGGTAAAACTCGGGATGCACGATTCGCACAGTTTCAACATCTCGCCTTTGACCGCTTGACATTCTTCGTCCGTCCAAAAAGGCTGCGATGGAGCAAGGGGAGGAACAAGCTGTCCATCGATCGTGTCTATCCAAGGTGCGGCATGCACCTCGTCAATATTGCGACATCTCCGTTCTACTGATTGCAACTTTCGGAGGAAGGCGACAAAGCGGGTGGTGTCAAAGGGTGTAAGATACTGCAGGAGTTTTCTCCCAGGCGTTCCGTGCAATGTGTGTACCAAGTGTGTGCCCTCCTGCGAGGCGAGCAGCCGCATCCGAGTCGCCACAGCTTCCGGTGTGTCTTCGATTTCAGCGCAAGCGATGAGAACGCCCATCAAGTCGACACAGCGATGCGGACCATCGAGAGGGTAAGAAAACGGGGGGCAAGGGCATTGTAGGAGCTCTTCAGTTGTCTGTGCAACTGTGGAAGAGGTTAGCGACTCGTAAGTAATAGTGTAGCCGTGTTGCATAGTCACGTTACGCACCGTACTGAGCTCTGTTCCACGTAGTGATTACTGCTGGGTGTCGGCACAAGAGCATCACAAGCTGTGCCAGATGGTCAATATTATCGTGAGTGTTGTCCTGCACGATGATTGGGGCGACGGAAGGCAGCATCTTCAAAATCTTGATCAGTGCGTCCGGTCGACAACGATCCAAGTGGCCCCCAAATATGCTCGCTGCGATGTATGACCTCGCGTAGGTCATGTTGACCGTGAAGAGTGCTCGTATGGGATACGAAGATCGGCGTTTTGCATCGCCATCGTGCTTCCCGTCAACCGACACGGATAGTCGCAGTAGAACGTAGAGCCACACCTCCAGCTCCACCAATTCTCTCCTGTCACGAAAGCCGAGCACGACACGACGTTCATCTATGGCGCGAATGCGGTCGATAAACATCATGACGACGCCAACGTCGCTCAGAGATTTGTCGATCAGGCAGACTAGCCCCCACTCGTTCAGATATCCGGATTGAAGACTGAGTGAGTAGGCGAATAGTATCTGGTCGACGGCTAGATCTCGTGATTGATCCATGGCGCTTTGCACTTCTCGAATGCTCCAACTCGAAGACTCCGGCGTGGCGATCTTATCGAACGAGCGACGTAGCCAGCGTTCCATACCGGCGGGGGTCCATCGCATCCATTTCGTGCAGAGGTCGTATACGAAGGAGACTGCCGGACGTGCCACGATGAGAAATCGTAGCCGTAGCCGTACCACCAGCGGGAGTATAGCATGAGTAGGCGGGGAGATATAGCAGCAATCGACCCTGATGGCGGGCAGGATGATCGTGACAGCCATGAACGTCAACAGCAAGCCAACCAAAGCTGAAGACACGGCGGCAACTACAGCATGCAACGTCCATAGCAGCACGAGAAGGCCGGATAGGAAGAGGACGAGGGATAATTGGAGTAAAACCGGAAGTGTCGAGACGATTCCTGCCACTCTCCACCTGTCCAAGTTGTTCAAGCGGTACTGACGGATCAGCGCGACATCCTCCGGTGTCCCGGAGGGACGTGTGCTGAGCTCCCGAAGCCACTGCTTCACCATAATCCCGATCGACGCGGAGGCTAGGCTGCATATGAGTCCCGAGAACCAGAGGGTGTTCAGCCACACCACAGCCCGCGTCGGTGCCGGTGACGCCGATGCGGCGGAGGCGAGTGTATAATGAGGCTCGGTGGAGTTAATGAAGGGGGTTGTGACAGAGAAGCTTCGAAGCTGTGCGGATATGCGCTCGAGGATCGCGTGAGTATGATCGGGGGCGGGTGGCTGCAGGAGCTGGTAGGATTGAACGTTAAATGCGGTGAGGATGGCAGAGAAGAGGCCGGCCTGTCGGATGAGGTCAATATGATCATTACGGTCAGCAACTCGAGGAGCGAACGCACATAGACCAACAGCGTATCAATCTCCGAATTCCACTTCCCGATCATGTCGTCACTGTAGGTCTTGATGATCTCCGCAGTCTTTGACCATGCTTGGGCTTTCTCCTCAGGCGTGCAGCCATTTGAGATGTCATGGAGAACGTCCTCAGGGCTCGCTTTCTTCAATGAACTTGAGCGAGTGTAGTTCGTAAGTTGAGTGCAACGTACCTCGAATATGCGAGGAAATGAGCTCTTATTTGCGTGACAGGGACAGTTGGGCGACTATGTCCGATCAGGGTCAAATGTTCCACCGGGGAGGAACGAAGTAGTATATATGGTGGAGTCCGTACCTGTGGAGCAGGCCCGGTCGAATCTCGACCGGTTTGAGGTTGAGCCGGACCATTCGTGTCGACCTGTCGATTCCCTGATCAACTAACCTCTGCAACGGGTACGAATTGTCATACCTGTGCTCGAGGAATATGCGCGTCTCTCTGAAGGACGTCCATCTCCACTTGGCTGGCTTTCGCGGCAGAATCCATGAGCAAATCGGAAGCTACATTCGAGATGTACAGATCCTGCGTCAGCACAAGTGCGTTGCGACTGACGGCATAGTACGACAACTCACCTGGAACGATTGCTTGGGAGGGTGAAGTCAACAGGTCACTGAGGTTGTAAAGGGGGAGATCTGCTTGGGGGTGGGGTTCACAGAGACTCGTTTTCGTGGGTCGAAGGCAAGAGCGACTCAGGCCCGGTATGCGGCCGCAGATATCAGCTTCGCCTGCCACTTAGCCCTTTGTCCGAACTCGCTGTCACGAACAGTCGAGAGCGCCGGAATTTGGTGATGCACGCGGAGGGGGGCAAGTCGGAACTAGACGGGTCATCCTCACACCGGGGAATAAAGGATATGTGTCGGCTGGAGTAGTAGAACACCTATAGGTCCGGTAATTAAGTGAGTAAGTACAATGTAATTGACTGAGTGGGCATACGGTTTGTTCCCATCGGCCGTTTTTGACCATCGTCCGGCCCCAACGCCGCTCATCGATCACACCTCAATGCAATTCTCCGACGTGCTCGACACGCGGCGTGAGGCATGGCATCGGTACCTGAAGAGTCTATATGTCAGAATAGGTCAGAATTCCTCGAGCGAATGGATTCCCGTGGCTGTGGGCTCACCTTTCCGCTATCTGGACTTCTGGAAGACATAATGAAACAGCCGCACAACAGGCAAATCCACGCTCTCGGCTGCGCTATGAATGTCATGCCCCCAATAGTACAAAGCAGCAGGATGCGTTATGTGACACCTGCCCGAGGGCACAAATCGACGTCGCTGCCCTCAGCCCCCTTACCATGATCGCTGACGACAAGGCGGGCGGAGTACTTGGCCGGTACTTACTGGATTGCTGGAACCTGTTCCACACAGAATCTACTCCTTGACGACCGCTTCCTTCCGCTTGAGCTCGACAATCCTCATGCCTCGGTGCGCGGTGCGCGGAACACGCCATGCGCGTGCCGTCGAAGTCAGGTCATTTCATATCTGCGGCACGCTGCAGTACAATGCAGTTGCCTCTCAAAGAACACGAGCTTGACGGCGTCGCGGACGGCGCCCGAAAACATCCATCGCGTCGCCCCACGTTGATCTGAAGAATCATGAGGCGGAAGATCGATGATGCCTCGTGTAAAGCGAAGAAGCCTCACGAGACCGTTCGCAACTTGCTTGACGTAAGAGCTCCGTTGCCCGTCGGGAGACATGATCTGCGCGGCCGCTGCGGTGATGAAATGGCTACAGGGAGTCTACCCAGCGCAGCGCATGAAGAGCTCTAACTGTGTGTAGCAGTCAGTACCTTGAGCCAGACGTCCTCCGCTTTCGCCTCGTCGCGAGGCAAAAAGTGACGATAACTGACCATGTAATACACGAAGCGGGCCGGGAAAGTTGCAGTCGCAGTCAGATATCGACTCGAAGATAGCAGCGCTAGAGACTCACCGTAGGAGGTTTTGGCCTCACCGTGCAAGGTAGCTCAAGCTCAAGCGCTGGTCGAGTTGTGGTTGTTTGTGATCTTGACGCGCTAGTGGCTGTGCTCCGCTCAAGTTGACGACCTGCAACAGGGCCGTCGGATGCTTCTGCGGAGCGTATGCTTGAGCGTACAAAGGAATCGTCAGCTGCGGCACGTATACGACATCAGGACGGAGACTCACCTCGCTGCTATGCCGCACGACCGGGCACGAACTCGCGGAGTTTTCACATCATGGAAGGCATGCCATTCTTCACCATATTACGACACACGCAGCGGCGTCCAGTAGAACAGTCGCTCGAAAGCTGGACAGACGGTCATCGCGATATCCGTGCGAACTCTTCCTTCTGTTTTTATAAGCAGCTGGAGTCCGCTGCACAATGACGTAGTGTCAGTTGCATCCCCGGCGATGAGAGTGCATCGAGAACGTACAGCTGGTCACAATCTCAAAGAGAGCGGTCTCCGCCTCCGTGCCCGTGGAGTCTCTAAGCTGAACGCCGACTATCTCCCCTGCAGAAGGTCCACGTAAGTTCGATCATTACCGGATGATCCGTAAACGCGCGATGTGAAGACGTACCTCCGGGAATGTTCGTGGACCAGATGAACGAGTGGCCCGTGAGACCCGCGAACGTCTCGAGAATCTGACGAGATTCGTTGACAATGCTTTTGACACTGTCAGGGTTCTGTGGCGACATCTGGGAGGACTCGACACTCACCTCTGGGAGGGGTAAAGATATCAGACGTCAGTTGATATAGGGCTATTCTGGGCAGCGTTCTACCAGAGAGAACGGTGCTGTAGATTCCGGGAGTTAGTGATGAATGCTGGTAGCGATCGAGTGACTCACCAGCGCCTCCGTCCCAAAGGAGCTCCGTTGGGGAGCACTGAGTCGCACCGACGCTACGAGAGTGTTGAGCAAAAGGTACCGCCCCCATCCCAGGACAGCTACCTACGGGGTGTCGATAATCGGAGGGGTAGCCACTGCGACGGCGGCGACCATGACGGCGACGATGGCGAGAGAGGAGACGAGTTGCATGATGAACGCTCGAGGAATGGGCTTGGGCTATGCTCCACAGTACCTGTGCGTTGAAGTGCTTTATAGCAACGAGCACGCCGGCGAGTCGGAACCTTCAGAACACATTCCGTATATCATTGCGGCAAAGTTGTCCGCAGGTGCGTATGATCAGGCGCAAGGATAGAGTTCGCGACGCGCACCGCTGACAGAAAGCTGTGAACCTACGAACAATCTCAGCGTGGTCCCAAGGTACGTAAGAGCATCACTTACGAGTGGCGCAGCGCAGTCTAACAGAGTCTAACCTCCGTCATGGGCTCGCATATGTACAGCCGATTGCATTCAGTATGCAAGCGATGCACACCAATCGCTTTGCGCATCCAACGGCCATCTGCGGTCCTCATCGAACTCACTCTCTTGGCGACAGATGACAGAAGTAGCTGTGCGATCCGCTCCGGATCGAGCTCAGATTTCGACGGCCTGCGCTTGCTCCTGCACCATCTGCACGGAGTTCGGCATAATGCGCATCCCTCCTTCGACGGGTGACTGAAACATTCACAACATCAGTCGGCTTCGGCGCTCATATAGACGAGAACTCACTTCGGTATATTTTGGTTGGTGCCCCGGTCGGCCCTGGCACCCCTCCCCAGATCCAGCTGAGCAGGGCGAACGGCGGCGATGCATCTCGTACAACCTGGAGTACATCTGCCGGACGAACGCGTTCCTGGCGGAGATCTTCATGCCGCGGCTGCAGAGGTCGGCGGAGACGAAGGAGAGTGCGCAAGGCGGAAGCTCAGGAGAATGCGGATGGCGGAAGGGGTGAGTTGAACGTCTCTGGGAGGTTTACTACGCCATCGACAACCCGCCACTCTTTGGATTTCGGAAGTGTAAGCATCGTGCCTTCGAGGTCGAAGGACACCCAGATGGCGGATCGCATGATCTCGAAGAAGATCGAATACCATGTAACTTTTGGACAGAGCTGATATGACACTTCATGGTGGCTACTCATTGGGACCAGGATTGGGCGATTGCTCAACGGCTCTCCGATGACCGTGCAAACAATCCGGCCTGAAGTCAACCTTCCTGTGGGTTCTTGGCCAAGGACGTAGTCCAATGCATGCGCCGAGTTGCCACCAGCACACGGAAATAGATTCACGGGGGAACGTAATCGAGATTCGACACGAAGATGTACACACCGCATAGTCCAGGATGACTCTCCACCCCCATCGCGGACGACTGGGTTCTCAATCCAAGCTTTGCCTTCATCGAGAATCCTTCCGTATCACGGCGTGTCAGGCTTCACACCGCGAGGATGACGGCTTGGAACATGCTCACCATAGATGCCACGATGATCATGACGCACTTCAGGTCAATCCCAGCGCTGTCACCCAAGACGTTGCCACAGAGAAAAGTGCATGGTAGAGACGCAAGGAGAAGTTCAAGGGCGTCGCGGTTGCCGAAAGTCAGATCGATGTCGTTGCAAGCATTTGTCGCTATCGGCCGGGCCGACTGAGTTCTTTACCGGAGTCATAGAGCAAGTATGCCATAGCCTGCAAAGGTGCCGACCAGCCAACGCATCGAACGTACAGAGGTCTCGAAGAAGTTCAGAGGCCCGAGCGGCGAGAGGAAACTCAGGTCAAGTTGATATCGTCCGAGTTACCCGAGGCCGGATAATGATTCGATCCGGTTCATCTCAAGTCCGACTCGATCCTCCCTGCCTCCTGCCTCAGCCACGCGTTGTTCTCCGTGACCCAAACACCCACCAGCCTGGGGTGCAGGGTGCCGGACGATCGCTGTGCTAGTATACGGCGGGCGTCGTGTATCCCATAACCTCACGATCTACTCAATCCGACCGCTCAAGATCACGCCGCGATGGTCAAACTCACAACTCAAGAGGTCTGCGACATTGCAGCGCAAGCCGTTCGCATCTTCTCCGAACACGACCTCAGAAGCTGTCTCTTCGGGAGCATTGCGAGCTGGCTCCACGGTCTCGAGCGGATTCCTAACGTGAGTCTGAGGTCTATGTCGATGTACGCCTCGATATCTGATCGCGTCCGTCAATGCCACAGGACGTCGACCTTGTTGTATTCACGACACGGTATGACCAAGAGGAATTGAAGCAGTTGCTGGTCTTTGCGGACAGAAGCTTTTACCTCGCACCGGCGGCGACTCCTGGCGCAGACTACCTAGTCCTCTGGTACGACCTCATTCATGGCTCGTCCGGGGGCCGACGGCGGCGATGTAAGGTGGACATCCTCTTGCCCGTCAACCCCAATCTCACCATCCCCGTCGTGCCGCACGATTTCGTGGAGTGGTGTCGGGGCCCCCTGCCGAGGATGCCGCTCATCCCGCTCCTCCTCGTGAAGCTGCAGGGCTGGCTGGCGCGTCGAAATCAGGACAAGGAGGCCGTTGATGCCCAGGACGTGTTCTTGCTGCTCGAGCTGGCAGTCGACCGTCGCCAACATGTATGGCAGGATAGTTTGAGCTGGATGCCCAGGAGTTTTACCGAAGACGCAACCGGCTGGATCGACGACTTCATCGAGGAGTACCCGAAGACGGAAGAGGCATGGAGACAAGTTGGATTCAACGTGTGCTATCAGGGGAATGCGGGCGAGATTGACTCGGATTGAGTCACCGTGTATCATATGTTGTAACAACACTGCATTGGGAGACTCGCAATCGGAAGCATTGACCGATCTTGCCGAAGCGCGAGTAGGCTTAGTACTCGGTGTGCGCATATAAAGTGATGATAGCGCTCACTGTTTTAAGACTTAGTAGTAGTACACGGGCCCTCCCCTCTGGGGTGCCTCTCCCTGCTCGGAGCATCGCTTCAATGGCTGTAGTCGGAATCCTCGGTCTCGTCCGTAGATCCCATCACTAGAGACGCTCCCATGGACCCGACGACCCGGCGTTCAAACACGACAGTAGACTCGCTTTGCGTGTCAGTCTCCGAGTATGACAGAAGGAACATCCCGACATCAACAGATCTGCAGTTGGCCCGCTGCAAGTCGAGCAGAAAGTGCGAGACGAGGATGACGGTAAGCCTGAACCCGGAGCCAGTCAGCGATACCGCTCTGTGTAGTCGGATGGTGCCCGGATGACTGGGACGTACGGTTGCGCGAAGACACTGATGTTGCCGGTGGCGTTCAAGGGGTTCTCGAACTGTCGGAGGAAGCAGGCAGTGAGTCTGATGACCGAGGCACGGCGGAAATACCACGTACTGGGAGAGGCATTGAGAGTATGAGGCGGAACGAACTCAAGAGGAACACAACACTGCCCGCCGGTTCGTGAGTTCCAAACTGTGACGCCTCGTCCCGTGTGGAGAACCCTTACATAAAGTACAGCATTCCTAAATGATAGTCAGTCAACTTCGAGCATTCCGGAGCGTGCGGTCTGAGGCTTGTGCTCACCATTGCGATACATGACAGACGTCAGGGACGACTTGCTAATCCCCTGCGTACGCCGCCGGAGGCTGTACCAAGTTACGCCGATGAGAATCGTGTCGGACGCGATGAGTGTCGTCCGTGCTGCTATCGTGACTATATCCAAGCAAAGAGAATCGGTAAGTCACGCAGACCAACGACCCCGAGTCGGAAGGTCCAAGGTGACAAACATACGTCTGTGGGCTCAGTGTCAGTTATTGTCTGTGTACGACTGACAGGTGACACGTACTGTATGGATAAAGTCTCCCCCAGATCGGGGACGGCCGTGACACACCCCCACCCCCAGGCAGTGTCGACATAGCCGGTCAGTCCGACGGCATACTGAGCCTAGATCAATAGCCATAAGTACACTAGATATTCGGGTGCTCGTTCCGAGTACATTGTGGCGTCTTGTACTCACCATGTCCGTCCCGTACGCGACGAGGCTGAGGAGGAAGACGAAGACCGGCAGGGGCCAGTGTCTGTTAGTCAGTGCGTATGTTCGCAGCGCGCTGAACGCTTGGAGGTTTGCGCAATGATCAGCTGGAAGAGCGGCAGTCTGGCGACACGCACTTACCTGCCCAGGGGATGTACAACCCGAAGTAGAACACGTCCTTCGTCCTGATGACGACTGAGCATCTAATTCGAGGTGTCGCGTCGAAATTCAGTGATGATCGTTTCGCGGAGCATGTGCCACTGGAAGACGTACGACTGATCCCGTTATGTCGTCAGCTCACTTCCAAAGTCGAATAGCAAATCAGTGCTCACGTTGTCGTCCTCGATCCATATCGTGGCAAGTTCCATGAGATAGCTGACCAGGATGAGGTACCGGTTGAGCAGGAATATCACCGTGGCTCCGGTGAACTTCTGCTTCCAGAACATCTCAACCTCATCGCCGAAGGTGAGTATGTGCTCGAAGAATATGAGCGCTGGAATCGAGACCTCAGTCCCTATAACCACATTCCGAGATCGCGTGAGAGCTCACTGAAGCAAGCAAAAACGGCGCTGTTGGTGGCGAATCTGCGGGTTAAGGATCTTCAGTACCGCTGGAGGGTCAGATGAGTTCAAGTTGGCCGCGCTCACGTACAGAGTCGCATAGTTGTCGATGATAGCAGCCTGAACCTCAGAAGCGGACTCCATCGCGACGAGTGACGGTTCGCCGCAAAGAGAGACTGGGCGTCGTCGCGGGTCACTTGTATAGTCCGACGTGCTGAATCGCATATCAAATGGACAATGCACGCAGCAGTATATTAACTGCCAAGACATTGACCGGCGACCTCACAAACGCCCTGGTACTGAGCAGGTTTGAAATTTGCAACGGCGTAGTGTGTGCTCCTTCTGGCGCTACAGCCACCGGACTCTTCATCAGAACAGCTCCGGCTGTCAAAGCTCAAGCCTAACGGACCTGGTTGCGTTTTGGCTGTCCGTCGAATTTGTCACTTCCACTGGACTAATGATCCCAGTCCTTGGCTTGAGTGGATGCGCCCAGAACTTGAAGACCACTTGCCCATGGAGGAGCCCGGAGGGGAAATTGGTGCCGGTGAAACGAGGCGGACGCAGATGGCAGGCCACCCACTGATTGAAATCGGATGTTCTGTCCATCAGTGCACTGCATGCACTGCTCGGCGAACACGATCGACCGGATCTTCACGATTAGCCAGCTGTACGCGGATCAGACACCGAGCTGATCAGCACGATGGGAGCGATCTGCCAGGTTGTAGACATTGGGAGCGGCTTGTAACAGCGACAGAGTTGATTAGCGTTGATGATCGTAAGTACAGACGAAGTTGTAACGGTGCGCAAACGAGCGTGAATGATTCGTGCGGATGCGGATATGGGAGGGATGACTTGAGGTTTGCGAGGCCACCTACTAGGTTGGAATCGTTTGCTTCGACGAGGTGCGATTCAGTCGAGGTGCGTTCCACTGCTCGACCCGGCGCCCAGCGAACCGTTGAAGTCGGTGGCCTCGGAAGTGGTGCCCTCGTCGCTGTCCACAGCGTCTACATCAGGCTGCAGCGACGCTCCCATGGACCCGATGACCCGCCGGTCAAAGACGAGTGTAGAGCTCGTGTGCGCGTCGGTGTCCGAGTGCGAAAGGCTGGGCGAGCCGAGATCGACAGATCTGCAACTGGCTCGTTGTAAGTCGAGCAAGAAGTTCGAGACGAGGATGACGGTGAGTCTTGAACCCGGAGTCAGTGAGGAAAACGTCGAGGATGCGGGGCGGCGAGCACGTACGGTTGAGCAAAGACGCTAATATTTCCGGTGGCGTTCAAGGGGTCTTTGAACTAGGGGAAGGAGCAAGGTTCCAGGACCCAAATGCGAGGGCAACATGCACAGTCACGTACGGGTAGCGGCATCGCAAGTATGAGACGAAGTGAGTTTAAGATAAACAGAACGCTGGCGGCCGAGCTGTGAGTCTCCGAGCGTGGAGTTAGGTACCGTGCGGGGGACCCTCACATGAAGTACAACATGCCTGACAAGTTGTGGGTTACCGTCGAGTGATATGGAGAGCATGGCGTGGAGCTCACCATTGCGATACATTATGGACGTCAGCGACGACTTGCTGATTCCCTTGGTACGTCGGCGGAGGCTATACCAAGTCACCCCAATGAGGATCACGTCGGACGCAATATGCGTCGCCCGTGCTGCTATCGTGACTGGAGTCAAGTGGAGGTAGAGCAGTGAGTCTCGCAGGTCTTCGACAACATATGACGTCTAACGTACGTCTGCGGGCTCATTGTAAGCCAATGTCTGGGTACAACTGCAAAAGCTTACATACTGCGTGGCTAAGGTCTGACCCAGACCGGGAATCGCCGTGTTACACCCCCAGGCAGAGTCGACAACACCGGTCAGCCCGACTGCATATTGGGCCTAGATATTACACTACCGTCAGCCTTGCTCATCGCCCGTATGAGTACACCGCAGTGCAGCGCACCATGTCCATCCCGTACGGGACGAGGCTCAAGAGGAAGACGAAGATCGCCAAGGGCCAGTTTCGATTAGTAAGAGCGTATGCTCGCAGGGCGCCGAAAGCTGGGAAGGGCGCATAACACTCAGCGGGAGAAGGGCGACGATCGCAGCGTACACTGACCTGCCCACGGAATGTATATGGCATAGTAGAACACGTCATTCGTCCTGATGACGACGGCACATCTGGAGAGGTACCATCAGGGTTATTTCGCGGCAGATGTACTAGTAGAGTGTTGGCGTACGCCTAGTCGGCATGATTAGCACCATGTTTCGCGCTGGTCGCAAGCTGAACGATTGAGTACTCACATTATCGGACTTGATCCATACTGTAGCAAGCTCCATGAGATAGCTGACGAGAATGAGGTAGCGGTTAAGGAGGAATATCGCCGTGGCTCCCGTAAACTTTCGCTTCCAGAACATCTCCACCTCATCGCCGAAGGTGAGCAGATGCTCGTAAAATATCAGCGCTACCATCCAGGCGAATGCTCTCAGTTTCAATACGACGGGCACCAGAGTGTGAAGAACTCACTGTATGCGGCATAAACTGCACTGTTGCTGGCGAACCTATAACCGAAGCCAACCTCAGTACCGCTGCAGGTCGATGAGGCAGGTAACGCACAGAGCTTCGTAGTTGTCGATGATAGCAGCCTCGGCGGCGGACATTGCGACGTGCAACGGGCGGGGAAAACGGAGAAGCAAGAATGAGCACAGCGGAGACAGCGGGTCGCTGCACTGTTACTTGTACCCTAGCGTATGCGCCCATCGGAGGAACAATGCACGCTACCATTGGTTCTGAAGCTTATCAGACCCGCCCGGGTAGTGTGGTCTCGGCGTGTGGCAGACACAGTAAACGCCCTGCGGCGCGCGCTGAGAAGATTTCAATCTGCAACTTCCACCTGGCGAGTCCACCATCCGATGTAGTTACAGCCACTGAAGCCTCGTCAGTACCCTACTCAGGTTTCTGAGTCTAAAGAAAGCCTGACCTAGATGTACCTCCAATAGATTGCTTCTCCGTCGCTGGTCAGCCTCAGGACAGGGGGCCGAACGACGGAGCCGAATAATAAAGAGGCTGTTGTCGCCCTTTCATTGGAAAGCGAGAGAAGGCAAGCAAGGCTGAAGTGGCGTCAGGACTGCGGATGGTAAGTGGACTGGAAGCACATCAGGTGAAATCGGGTGGTCGCAGTTGCAGCGCACTCACTGATTAGGTTCCGATGTCATCCCCGTGGGCGCACCGCTTGGCGATGACAAAGGCCTTCGGTCGGCCGTGGCTATATACACCACTGCAGCCAGCTGAAGACGAACTGGAGGCGGCTATACGAACATGGCACCGGTGGCGATCCTGACACATTGTCGAGATTAGAAGGGGCACTCACCGGCAACACGAGCGTGAGGGTTTCTGGACATGGTTTGAGGCGCTAGATAGTGCCACAAGTCTCGTCAGACGTGATATCGCCGGTGACTGTTCGGGAATGCTTTGGGTACCGCAAGGCGCGTGCCACGCCACAGTCATCTAGAAATAGTGCGAGATACCAACCGTCTACGATAGCGATGACATCAAGTCGCGCCATAGACCTGATTAGCTTCGTAGGAGCGTTCTGGATACGTGGCGTAGTTGAAGTTTCCTGTCATGCTCGTGCTCAGCACCGTCGAGATCTCTTGTAGTCGGTGCTGACTACTAGGACTGACTACATGCGGAGGGCCGTCAGTACTTACATAGACAATGCCACGAGTGAAGAAACTCACCTCAGAATCCCGAAAGCACCAAGCAAAATCGATCAGTAGTGGCACGCGTTGTACACGAAGGATTCACGCGTCCGACGGTCATCTGCCAATGTTTGCACAGTTTTGACCGTCTCAGTACGTCCTGCATGATGTTGAACCTTGTCGCATGTCCCTAGATATACGCACCCTTTGAACTTCCTCAGCGCAGAACAGACGTTACGAACATAGTGCGGGCGACTTGTCGTATCGTGGGCTGCCTAGGGGAGACAAAGTCCGGGCTGCCTTTGAGGCTGAGTGCGCGCGAAACCCCCGAGTCAGATCGGGTGGTTCGGTGCACAGCCGCCGAGTTCCCACGGATCACTTGTCCGTCTCGAGCTCAAGCGCTCGATGATGACAGGCTAGGACCGTGATGGCCTCCTCCTCCTCCTCCCTCGCGAGTCGCTTCCTCCAAGTCCTCCTCCACGATCTTTGGCCTGGAGACGCTACTAGGGGCCCTACCACTCCAGCGATTGCTCGACATTTGTGCACTTCGGTGGGAGCGGTACTGCGCTGGAACGCCAGCTGACTACCGACGGCAGCGGGCGTTGCGAAATCTGGAGCGTCTCGAGTCCTAGCTCGAAAACTGACAGATCCCGGCAAACAATGTCCCCAGGCACCTGGATCAGCCTGGGGCTGCCCAATACGAATCGACGTGCGTGTGCTGGACTCTAGTCAAGCTCTGGCAGTGCAGCTCTATTTTAAATCCTCCAGACCCTCCGTCCGTGACCTTTTCTCCTCGGGGGTGGTCGACCGACTCTGAAAACAACGATCAAACATGTTTGTAGCATCGCCACGGCAGGCTCGCGGTAGAACGGGCCCGCCATCTGGCTCGAGGCGTAGTTGCGGCCATCGACCGCCGACGCATCATGCGTGCAGCAGGTCAGCGGTTCCGCACCAGCTTGCTATAAATACGGTCGTATGCGCCCTTGAGGGTTGCTCAACGACTTCGTTCCTTCTCTTCTCATCGTTCAGCCCACTTTCGACTTCAAGCCAACAATGAAGGTCTTCTCCGTACTCGCTGCCGCCGCTCTCCTCGCTGGGAGCTCGGTCTCTGCTGCTCCTGCTGCAGCTGAGGAGAAGTTCCCGCTCATTATGGAGACCAAGTACGCAATCCCCTTCACCCATAGCGTTTGTGCTCTGACCACGTCGCAGCTTCCATCTCAACCAGTGCGCGCAAACCGAGCTCAAGTGGATTGGAGGAACCCGTGCGTAACAATCGTCACCACGCTGCCAGGTGTACTCATGCTGACGGCGACTCGTTCCATTTAGCTGGATACAACTTCGTAAGAAGGCACTAGTCATATTGCTTGATCGTATACTGACCTCAGTTGTGTCCCTACCGCTGCACCATCTAGTCGTACGTGTCTCCAGTGTTAGCTCTGATGAATCACTTCGTTGATGTAAACGCTTTTCTAGGATGTACCTGAACGGAGCTCGCGCCGTGACTTGGTTCGATGCACCCAATCCCTTCAGCTGGGAGGTGATCGTCTCTGAGGGTATGTACTCATCCTGTTTGCCGAAGTCACATACTCACTCACAGTGTCGCTATCCTCCAGGAACGATCGTTCGTTTCGACGTCCAGGACTCCGTAGGGAGGTCATCCAGCTCGATTCCAGTGATCGTAGGCCCCGGTAAGTCTTCCTCGCTCTCGATATCTACCACGTCCGCTGAACACGAGCGAATTTCAGGCTTCGACAACTGCACTCTTATCGCATAAGGACTCATCTTACGTCGCATCGCATGATTGGACGGTTTCTGGATAGCTCACGGACTTACTCACTGTACAAGACATTTAATCATGATTCAGCATGTCGCGTTTCTCGTTACACTTTTCAGAGTGCGGTCCTTCGAGCCACACCTCGCTGAGCGTCGACTGCCACACTTCCACGGTCCTCGCTCGGCTTCGGGCTTCGGGCTCCACAAGCGTGTGATCTGGACCGACAGCGTGCTGTCTTCCTACATGTACTCCGTTGTCGAAGGAGACGGCTCGGAGAAGAGGGTTACAAGTCGACTTATAGCTCGAGTAAGTAACGTAACAAATTGGGTTCAAGTCCTGATTAGTATGACATCATCACTTTGTATGGAGGAGTTGATGCTGTTACCGGTCTGCCTTCTATCCATCACCAGCTTCGCTGACTGCATGCCTCTCTCCTGGTCGTACTGTGTCCTACATACCCCGGAGTGAGGTTCGATACCAGCCTCTATCCACTATTTCGATTTCCATCCTCCGATGAGGCTTTCTACGCTGAGGCTGGGCTCGATTGTCTTCAGCTTGTCTATGCAGGCCTTCAGCAACGCGTACGCAATTGCGCAGGCTCAAGACCAATACGTAGCTTCTCTGCGGCAGCACGGAAGCAACGGCGGTATCCATCTCGCGGTGTCCCCAGCATGCGGTTCTCTCTCTGGCAACGCTTCTGATGTCAACGCCGGTATCGACGTGAAACGCGTCAAGACCATCGTGGCCTTCGGGGTACGTCTACGGACGTGCTTCTCGCTCCATCCGGCTGATCGACTATCGCAGGACTCGTATACAGACGGCGGTCGCGACGATGGAGGACCTCTCGCACCGCCGGTGGTGGTGCCTCCGGACGCAGAGGCAGGAGGACGATCAACGAATGGGAAGGTCTGGGTTGAGAACCTGGCGGATGATATCGGGGCGGCGCTCATGGACTACGCGGTGCGTATATGTCGTATCATATTCCACCTCCTGATCAATCGAATGCCTGTATGCGTGCCCGTAGCAATCCGGCGCATGCACGGACCTGCGGCTCTGGCCGAGCAACTACAAGAAGGTGGACTTCATCGGACAGAGTGCGTAGCCCCAGGACGGAGTACTGTGGAGCTCCTGCCCATCCCTCGATGTAGTGGCAACGTTCCTGAGCCAGGGCAACGATCTCGATTCGGAGAGTACGCTGTATGTTATCTTCTTCGGGATCAAGTGAGTTCCTCGCGTGCGGCAGCTCTGAAGTTGTAGTACTCACACGGAGACAGTGACTTCGGAGACTCGAGGAGTTCGTCACTGTTCATTGACTTCTGTTCTCGAGACGCGTACACTGACAATCGTGCATCATCAGCCGACGGCGAAGCAAACCTCCAAGCCGCAGCCCAGGTGATCCTCTCCCAGATCCGCATCCTCGCAAGTCCACCCACGAACGCACGCTCGTTCCTCCTTGCCGACGTCTACGGGCTAGGCACTCATACACCCGCGGGCGACGCGTTCGTCCAGACGATCTACTCTGGGCTGTACGACTTTCACCGTAGCGTCAACTCTACCGACCGCAGGGGGCGCAAGGGTCCGAAGCTGAACGTCGCATTCGCGCAGTTCAGCAGGATCTGGGACGGCGTGCTGGGCCCGGACCCGGGGTACGAGGCTTTCGGGTACGTGACCACGGATGCGTGCATCGTGGACTGCTCGATCAAGTTCTGCTCGACGGAGGGGATGTGCGACGACCCGGAGCATTACTTCTACTACATACCAAAGTGAGTCCTTGTCTGCCTCGTCTTGCGGCAGTGCGCTGACGCGCACGTATCCAGTCACCCGTCGAAGGAAGGGATGCGCATCATGGCAGACTACGTTGAGGAGGTGCTCGAGCAATGTGTTGAGACGTGAGCGCTACGCAGGATCGCGCAGCTGTTTCCGTCATGTTCTATCAAGAAGCGTGGAACGAGCCTCGAGGTCATCAGAACCATTGAACATGGGCAGATGCTGCTGGGCGCGCCGAAGCGGATTGGTGAGCAGCGAGTCGATACTGAACGAAGTCGCTGTACGAATGCGATGCCGATGTCAGACATCGTTCTGTGAGTTATTTCCTCACGTATCTGAAGGTTTACCGAGGTTATTCATAACTTCAAACCATTCTGACCGCGGCTTACTGCACAGCCCGGGCTTGTTCAATTGACCGTTGCATTCGCGGGGTCATATGTATGCACCAGCGGCCATCTTCGCCGTGGCGTTCGCGGGATGACGTGTATCAGATTATCATCACCGCATGTGCAAGGGTTGTGGCTATCAGATTCAAAGGTCTTCAGCGAAAATAGCTACTGCTCAACCCCCGCGAACGTCCATCATGCAGCTCGTTCCCTGTCTCGCTATTGTCGCCGCCATGACTGTTGTCGCTCATGCGGCTGCCGTCGCCACTCCCCTCATCATCAACACTCCGTACGTGGCTCTTCTTGAGATACATGCGATACACTCTCGGGCTCATCGCTCTCTCAGCATCGCCGCGACTCAGTGCATCCCGATTGACTTCACTTGGACCGGAGGAGTTGGTGAGTCAACGGACATTCAACCTCTGCCCGAATCCACAACTCATGCGCGGAACCCGCAGCGCCTTTCACTCTGGTAGGCCCTTGCGCAGTGCACCCGCATGTATGCTGACTTCGACCTTGCGGCTCCTCCTTGAACTAGAGGTCAGGCATAATTCATGAGAGCTGAGAAGTCGGCCTGGTTGATAATCTCGGTTTACAGCATTCTCGAAGGCGGCAACGTTGTCCAGTCGTTCCGCGGTATCCCCGGCGAGACGTTCAAATGGGCCGCCAACGTCACCGGAGGTACGCCTTTGCGTCTCGCCCCCAGAGCATCTGATGATGATAACATGACGACTTTTTAGGGGTGTCAGTTGATGTTCAGCTCAAGGACTCCGCTGGAGCGGCCGCATTCACCGCTCCCTTCGAAATATTGGCCAGTTGTATGTACTCACTGCATCGCCGTTGGTGCAGATGATTCTGACCCTTCGTTGCGCTAAAGCGAACACCGGATGCTTGTAGGATCAGAAGGGATCGTACGCAGGTTGTGCGCGGTGGACTTCAACGCTCGCTCGATACTCGAACATCGAACTGTTCTGAGTAGGCATTGTGTATCATGTTTCGGTGGTCAATGGTATGATGTATTGTCGGCGAGGCCAGTCTGAATTTTGTCATGATGTGGCCCTCCGTTGGGTTGCGCGGCATTGCAGCCGGGGTAAGTCTCGTCCTGTACGTCATGATTTAACTGCAAACTAACAAAGTGCTTCCACATGCAGCTCCGGATGACATGGGCGATCTAAAAAGGGCAGGAGAACACGCTACAGCCGCAAGTCTCTACACGTCTGGAGTCTCCGTTCCCAGGTTAAGTGAGCTGACTTCGTCAGCAGACCGCCAGCGAAGCCATGAACTGGTTCGTTTCCCATGTACGAGGTATTGTCCCTTACCGTTCACCGCGATACCACCCCTGTGCCGTCCGTGCCGTGACATGAAGACTGGAAGCTGCAAGCCTCTCCACAGGTGGCCTCTTGCGATAAGTATCGCCCGTCGCAGGACGAAAGTGCAACGCGATATCGCAATCATGCCCGGCACGACACTACCCCCTGTACCGCACTACGAGCCACCAAGCCCAACGAAGGAAGACGGTGAGCATTTTGGTTCAGTGAACACCTATATGACCCTTACTAACGCCGCCGCAGTGGACTGGGCTGAGTTCCCCTTGATCGACCTCTCCAAGGCGCAGACCGCAGAGGGACGCGCGGAGCTCGCCCCCATCGTGCGCGATGCGATGCGCACGTATGGCTTTCTCTACGTCGTCAATCACGGTCTCTCTCAAGCGCAGGTAGGTTACTCGTACCCTTTAAGTGGGAAATTCGACTCGACTCATCCCGGCAGACTGATCGGTTCTTCGACATCGCAGACGTGCCTTTCAGCCAGGTTCCTGAAGAGGAGAAGAAGCAACTGGCTGGCAAGATCATGGAGAGCGGATCCTACAGAGGATACAAGGCTCGTCAATTCTGGGTGAGTAGCGTTGCGAGATATAACGTCGAAACCACTCACGAGGGATTGTCTGTTCGCAGACCATCGACAACGGCGTCCGCGACGAGATAGAACACTATAACCGTGCGTCGCAAGCTTGTTCATTTCCGTTCAGGGATACCTGCTGACGGCCAACGTAGTGCACCGCCCGGTATTCCAGCAGCAACACCCGAAGGCTCTGCAGCCGTTCCTCCCGGAGATCCGCTCCTTTGCGGAGCACAACCACTATAACGTCCTTCATCCTATCCTCAGGTAGGTACAGCGCAGCAAAGAGGTTGCTCGGGCTAACGATGCTCGCAACAGGCTACTCGCGCTCGGGCTTGAGCTACCTGAGGAGACCTTCGTCAATCTGAACGGTTTCGAGGACGAGGGCGAGACGTACAGTGAGCATCCAGTGTGACTTCTGAAACGACATCTGACCATACGGATAACCTTCCCTAGTCCGCTTGATGAAGTAGTGAGTACTATTGTAATTGCCTCGCTCGCTCCTCCGAGTTGGCATCCGCTCCCATAGTTTCCCATACCGCAACGAAGCAGACGAGGCCAAGGTTAAGAACGTCTGGCTGAAGGGACATACCGGTATGAATACGTCTCATCAGATCTCTTTGTGGCATATGCTGATATTGACCCGCAGACATTGGCTCGCTCACCATCCTCTGGAGCCAGCCCGTTACGGCCTTGCAAATCTTGTTCCCCGATGGCAAATGGCGCTACGTCAAGCACATCCCTAACGGTCTCGTAAGTGATCGATTCACTACAGGTCGTAGATGACATGTTTCATGCCCTCGCAGGTCGTCAACGTAGGCGACTCCATGGAGATGTTCTCCGGCGGGTTCTACAAAGCGACCATCCACCGCGTCGTGCAGCCTCCCGCGGACCAGCGCGGCTGCACGCGTCTCGGGATGTTCTACTTCGGCCTTCCGAACGACGATGTCAAGCTCGTGCCCTTCTCTGAGAGCGCGGTCCTGCAGCGCGTCGGGATCAAACGGAAGTGTGCTGACGAGGATGCGCCGACGGCGCGGGAGTGGCGCATTGCGCGCACCAAGGCGTACGGCTTGTCGGAGCTGCAGCGGAAGGATGACGTTGTGGAGGAGCAGGTACTGAATGGGGTGGTGCTCAAGCATTACAACTAAGTCCATTTGATGTTTGCTGTAGTACTTCCAAGTGTTGACCGGCTAGGTCCAGCAACGACGACTTTCAAGCTTGCAAGCTGTGACGGGTGCGGCGATTCGATCATTCGAACCTACGAGTGTACAGGCGCCCATTAAAGGTGACTAATCGGTTGTACTGATCAGTTTTCTTTGGCTTTTCATCCAACTTGTTCCTGCTCACTCCGTGTATGGATACTGCTCAAGAATGACGCTTGCGATGCTTGCTTGGATTTCAAAACTGTGCGTATACACGCTGGTTTCGGCGGTACTTTTCTCTGGGCGACTTGTAGGTCGACGCGAAGGTAACTGAAGGTGCGCGACAGTCGAATATCGCGAATCGCCCTCATTGTCCGCTAACCAACGTGCACCATACGAAGGCCATCGGTAAGCCTCCAAGATGGGTCAACCTGTTACAGTGGCCGCTGAAGTACCCACTTGAAGATGGACGAAGGTGTCCCTCAATGCTGAACAGCCAAGATGCGCCGCGCTCTCCTCACACCGCGACACAGAACTACATCCTTGCAAGGTATGTACGTTATCCCTCTAGCTCCCGGGCGGCCAGGATGAGCTCTGAATACATCCAGTCTCTCGAGCTTCCGACAGACAGAGAGGGGATTTTTGCCCCCACGCACGATCTACGGACCTCGGTGAGTTACATCTGGTCTCGCTCTTACCAACTGACCGAGAGACTTGCAAATGCTCTTAGGATGAGAGATCCACGACTGTTCCACAGCACACATCCGCTCCAGACAGACGGAGCTCCGCTCTTTGCATCTTTGAGGTACGATAGTACCTCATATTCGAGACGCACGAATGACGCCGTTCGCAGCATTCGAACTTCAGCAAGACTTTCGCGGCTGTTTGCGACAGCTACATCGATCAGGAGGAGATCATATCCCATACTGCGGAGATTTCAAGGCCTGAAGCGAGTTCGACGACATGGTGGCAAAATGGAACGCCGAGATGGGCACCTTTTTACGTGCGTGCCTCCTCGAGCTCCACCTTCGAGACATCAGTTACGACTCCCATAGGCCGGTCTGTTCTCCGCCATTCTGACCGCGTTCAATATCAGCTCCCCCAGCCGCAGCCCAAGGATTCTACGATGGCTATCACGGAACGCAATTCTGCAGCTTCTCCGTGGAGAATCGATTCATGAATGATACGCAGCCCGCATATGTCGTCTCCGCCACCACATCGCCGTGTAACTGTACCTGGCCCGTGTGGCTCAACGTCCTCTGGTTCTCTGCGCTCATATCCAGCCTGGCCTCTGCGTCGATAGGTATCGTGGTCAAGCAACGGCCGCGAGAGTCCAACGTCGGTCTGTCGGGGACTTCCGAGCATGTCGCACGGCTTCGTCAATCACACCGTCTGAACAACCTCATCAAGAGGGGCGTCGGCGGAATCGTCTCCTTGTTGCTCGTCCCCCTCCAGGCCTCGCTTATTCTCTTCCTCGCCAGCCTCCTCGTCTTGCTGTGGACGATTGACATCGCAGTAGCGTCTGTGGCTCCTCACTCGGGTTCATGGAATTGACGACTGTCTTCCTCGGTCGGCTTGCGTGGCCCTGAGCTATACGCCAGTTATGTTCGGCGACTCAGACGTGCCCACCCGTCGAGCCCTCAGGCAGGCCCAGGCGATTTGACTGTGTCCTTGCCCTCGGGAGAACTCCGTTAACCTGCCCTGCCTGGGCGCTGTGGCGACAAGTACCTGTTTTACCTTCTGCGACTCCGTGCGCGGGCGTTGGAACGGCGTCGGGAGTGTCTTTGCGTCGTCGGCAGGTCTCGCCACGTGGGCAATGAATCTCTTCCGGCACGTATCATCCTACTTACACCAGCGCTCATCCTGACAACGTACCACCACGTCACTCTCGAGTCTCTGCAGGTCCCTTCGGCACTCATACCCTTCGAGTCATCGCGGGCCCTCAGCAGAAGCCTCGCACATGGTACTACGGCTTTCGGTTGGGAATGAGGAAGTCCTAAAGGCGGCAAACGAAGTGAGAAAGGGTGAAACCAACGAATTCGCGAAGTTGGCCGGCCTTCCTGAGGACCTCAGTCCGCTTGACAGCGGGAAGCCGTCGAATGGGCTGCCTCCTGATTGGCTAGCATAAGGACGGATGTGGGCGATAGGCCATGTTCAGGCAGAGGCGAGTCCGCTGCGCAATATTCTACATATGCTCCGGTGGGTCGCCATCCTGCTTCCTGCCGACACGGCACTCTACCCGTTCATGTCATGATATATCATCGCGTTCGCAAAGGTGGCCGTCAACGCTCCCGATGCGGACTTCACGGCTCATCGGAACTACGCCGAGCTCAATCCCGCATTGAACGTGTCCGAAAGGTCCTGCCGGACGACCAGGGAGGCCGGTATCAAGACGTGCACGAGTACTCACTGGTACGTGACTTCCGACGTAACTGTGCTGGATATGCGACTGAGTTCTAAGCAGGAGAATGCGCTGAAGAAGGGTCTCATTTAGATGCGAGCGCGGCAGCGATTCCGCCTAGTGACCTCGTAGTACATACCATGTACTCGTCCCAGCTCCCCCAACTCCGTGTCTGCACAGCCTCGTACCGCTCCAAGCTCTTATCGAGACCATGTAGCTCAACGATCCTGTCGTACTACACATCAATATCCGGTGCTTCCAATCCGGCCTACGCACCACGAGAAGTCGCGAGTTGCGAGGTGCAGCGATGTAGGCGGTCCGAGCGTGTCCAAAGACCTCTCTGGGAGCCGCGCTTTGAGCGTCGTGTGGTCACGACGAGTCCTAAGACAACGATACTTATGGCTTCTTTATGGGTTCGGTTGCGGGCTTCGCAGCTCTGGAGACTCAGAGATGTTCTCCAAAGCGGTCGACAGCGCGGAATGACGATGTCCGGCTCGATGCTCAGGAAAGATGATGTCCGCTTTATCCGACGCATTGGTGCTGATACGGTATGGGTACTCTCAGCAACTTGCAGGTACTCTACGTCAACGGACGACGCCACGTTGAAGATGGCAGTGCGGACGAGTACTTTTTGACGACCGCAGGAGCAGTTAGGTGATGCAACGGAGATTGTACATAACGATTCAAGGAACACGGTAGTTATACATACACACACAAATCAGCTACCTATGTACTAGGGGTACTCGATGGAGGAAGCGACATGTGGGAGCTCCTCACTCTCGGCAGGACCTGGAAGGCTACAGGTAAAGCGCGGGGCCCCACCAACACTTCAGTCTTGAGAGGCAGGCCGTCAGATAGCATGCCCTTGATGCTGCCGAACATATGCGCAAAGCGTTGGGTAGAACTTGCTGAAGGCGGAAATGAAGTCCTCCTTGCTCTTCTTAGCAACCTCCGCATCGCAATGCCAATCATAGGGCTTTGACCACTCTGGCATGAAGTAGCGCAGCGGGTCGTTGGGTTGTCCCGAACCGTCACCACCTTGACCCCCGGCTGCCGCAGAAGACGACGGCCCGGCTGCAGCATTTGCGGTCGCACCTGAAGACGACACAGCAGCCCTGTTAGCGGCCCTCTGAGAGCGAGACCTTCTAAGTATCACGGGGCTATGGAGACGAAGCACACATGAGGATGTCGAACAGAACAATGGCCAACTGTACTCACGCCGGCAGCAGAGGTTCAGGAGCTACGGTTCGGGCTCTCTTCGGTTGGTTGGGTGCCGGACTGGAAGTCACTTGCGCTAGTCGCTTTTGGAAAGCTCTGCATGCAATGGAGTCAGTGTTAGTACAACTTGAAAGACGGGTCTACACTTACTCATGTATTTTCTCGAAGGGGACTTGTGGCAGTTGTTCAACCGCTCGTATGCGCTGCTCAGGACTTGGCACGTAAGTGCGGTCCGCCAGCCGCTCCGCCGGACGAGTATGCTTGTTGATGAAGACGGCCCATTGGTATACCGACCCGACTGTAGCCACCGCCAGCACAACTAGGGCAGTGGGGTTTTGGGCGAAGTATAGCTGCACTTGCCCAAAGACCTGATCACGCGCCTGTTCAAGTCGAAAGTGCAAGACTATCTTTTGATTTTCCGGAGAATCCGCCGGCTTTGGCCCAGGTTTGGCTTCGTGTATCAGCAGGTCCATGGTCAGATTAGGGTCCAAGCTGTACTGAGCGGTGGTTGCCAAAGGCAGTGGCTCGGCAGCTTTAAGGGTGCCTGCAGACACATGTGTGAAGTTCCCCGCAAAGAAGGTGAGGACAGTATCTGGTATATACGACTTCTCGACGTCCCGTCCGTCGTTATCATCCTCGAGCGTGGTGGTGTAGCGTTTTTGAGGGAAGGACACGACATATGGCGCGAACCCTTCTGGAAGCAGTTGGCGCCACACGGCCTCCCAGAAGCCATAGCAGGGCCACTCAAACTGTACACGTGCAGGGGCAATCATGTGTGCGTGTGTCTGTTTGGTGAGCGCCATGACGAATGCAAGTCTTCTGTAGCAGCGTCAGATAATGATGAGGCTAGATAATCCGCGAGGAGACAGACCTGAGAACGAGAGCGCAGAGCAAGTTTGGTTGTGAGTGCTCTGCGCATCAGCCTAGAGTGAGTCTTATATAGTCCAATTGGACGCCAATCAGTAGGAGAGAGGCGATGGTGAGGCGGTCGACCTCATGGGTCACTCCGGGGAGCGCTCATTCGTACGCGCAGGGGGCGAGTGCGCCTCCTACTCCCGAGCCTGACGGAGCAATAGCTGAGTGAGGCGAGGATTTGCCGCCTGCCAGACTCACTTGGGACGCGGCGCCGGCGGCGGACTTACTTACGAGGAGGCCACGGTGGTGTTCGAACATAACGCCATCAGAGGCGTTATGTGGCGGAGGAGTATCTTTGCATCATCAAGCTAACAGTTCCCCCACTTCCCGCCTCCTCATCTAACTCGGCGGCAGTAGTCGGCGCCTCGTTGGTGGCCACGTGGGCAGCACACAACCCGTATAAAGCCCAGCGGTGAAATGTGAGAGCGAGCAACACATCCTGCCACATCACGCACCATACTACCGCACCTCTTAACTCGTTCACCGCACCTCAAGGCCAGCCCTCAGATGCGGCCTCGCACTTGGTACTACGGCTTCCGGATGGCACCGGAGGACGTCTTCAATTTGGCGATATACGTCAAAGCTAAGGAGACCGAAGATTCCAAGGAGTTGATCAGTCTTCTTGAGGATCTCAGCCCGCCTGACAGACAAAAGCCGTTCGACCCAATGTCCCATTACGGACAACGTATACAAAAAATCAAGCGTTGGGCCTATGGCTACGTCGAGGAAGAGGCGGGCGTGTCGGTGTCCCCTACTATGCGCGCACAAGTCCAACATCATGAGGACACCGCACCAAACGTGATTGAAATCATGTTTTTCGCAAAGAAGCGGGTCTTCGAAGACAGCGAGTTTGACTTCACGACATGTCGGGTATCCGAAGAGGTCCAGGAGGAAATTGAGCGCGTACGCGCGCTCTTGCCGGATGACCAAGGCAGATGGTACCGAGACTTCGATGAGTACTCAACGGTACGTGACTGTCGACAGAACGGTGCTGGATATCTGACTGACCGTTGATCAGGAGCATCCGTGGTCACCGCCAGAGGACAGTCCCTCAACTGGCGACAATCCTGCCGCTTAATCTCCGGACCCCGGTTCCTCCTTGTGTATACTTACTAGGTGCCGCTTCAGGACCTTGAGCGTTGTCATGTACCTCCGCATCATTCATGTACTACGCTATTTCGCACGTATAGTATGATATACGATGTTCTCTGTTCCCGATTGCTCTGTCGGTGCACAATGCCAACAACGTCCGACAGTCGCGTCCCGCTAGCATGAGCACGCTGCACATGAGCACGTAGCGTGCTCAACTTACGTTCCGTATATGACCTCCTCGTCTGCATGCGGGCGGGTAGGTCAGATGGACGTCTCGAAGAGACACGACTCGCTGAGCGCGAGGCTCAGGCTCCGAGTGTGGCGCCCGCCGCCACAGGAGGAAGTTCGACGCCGGTGTTGTTCAGTGGAACCCGCGGGCAGATCAAGCGGGGAGTACAGTCATTGACAGCGACAGCAACAGTCGTCCCGAGTACTAGTACAACTAAGGACTACCAGGCCCTCAGTACGTACATAGAAGTTGTGATCCATGAGACATGTATATCAGCTTCCATAGCCTGCATTGAGCCTGCGACTCCTCCTCCTCCTCACCCTCACCAGATCTCGTCTGTCGAGAAAAACGTGACTATCATTTGCGTCCGTACACACGTACCCGTCGAGGAGTACGTCGAGGGCAGAGCCGGCGCAGAGGGTGCCTATGTGCATTCAATGCACCAAGGTGGAGCTGAGGATAGCTCACGAATGGACAGCCTGAGCGAAGCAGTAACGCAGGAGGTCGGTCGGCCATCTGATACAACAGAGCGGCAGACGCACAAGGCTACGAAGAGCACAGGGTCGAGAGAAGTCATACGGCGGCGAGCGTGCCATTACGGCGTTACCACATGGGCCGACATCGGAGGCCAATCTACCCAAGCGTATGTGTCTTTCACCCAGCTGTGAGTGTTCCCATGTTAAAGACAGCTCTGCAGTGAGACATCCCAATTCGACAGGAACATCTTGGAGTACTTGCACGCAACGGAGAGACGAGGACAAGAGGAGGCGGCAGCTTAGACGCTGGTAGACCTGCCCTGAACATCACCTCGTGACCGCGTCCGTTCGATTCGACACAAGCTGGAGTTCAAACACAGGACGCAACCCTCTTCACTCGTACACTCAGACTGCCCCACATGGCCAGACCTCAATCATGGCCTCGCACACGGCACTACGGCTTCCGGATGGGACCGGAGGACGTCATCAAATTGGCGATACATGTCAAAGCTCAGGAGCCCGAAGGGTCCAAGAAGTTGTCCACGCTTCCTGACGATCTCAGTCCGCCAGCTGACAAGACAGACGAGACGCGGGAACGTATAGCGAAGATCAGGGATTGGGCACTTGGCTACATCGCGAAAGAGGCGGACGTGTCGACGTCCCCGAGGCGGTGCGCAACGGTTCAGGATCCTGAGGACACCGCACATCACGTCATACCATTCATTGCGTTCGCGACGATGCGGGTCTTCGAGCCCGGCGACCTTGACCTCGCGGCATGTCGGTTATCCGAATATGTCAAGGAGGACATTGAGCGTGTACGCGCGCTCCTGCCGGATGATCAGGGCGGTTGGTATCGAGACTTCCATGATTACGCAGCGGTACGTGACTGTCGACAGAACGGTGCTGGATATTCGACTGACCGTTGATCAGGAGCATCCATGGTCACCGCCAGAGGACAGTCCCTCAACTGGCGACAATCCTGCCGCTTAATCTCCGGACCCCGGTTCCTCCTTGTGTATACTAGGTACCGCTTCAGGTTCTCTTTGAGACCTTGAGCGTTGTCATGTACCTCCTCAGCATCATTCATGTACTACGCTATTTCGCACGTATAGTATTATTTACAACGATCTGTTCTCGATTGCTCTGTCGGTGCACAATGCCAACAACGTCCGACAGTCGCGTCCCGCTAACATGAGCATGCTGCATTTGAGCACGTAGCGTGCTCTACGTACGTTCTGTATATAACCGCCTCGTCTGCATGCGGGCGGGTAGGTTAGATGGACGTCTCGAAGAGACTCCACGACTCGCTGAGCGCAAGGCTCTCCGAGTGTGGCGCCCGCCGCCACAGGTCAGATAATTCGACGCCCGGGATTGTTCAGTGGAAGCCCTCGGAATACCAAGCGGGAGAGTCGACCAGGAGGACGGTCACCGTCCACAGCCGGCGTAAGTCGTCGTACGAGTATGACCGAGGACTACCATACCCTCTACGTGCTTCAAGACTCATCAGCTTCCATAGCATGCATCAAGACGACGACGACCATCCGTGCACACGTACCCAGATACCTCGAACCCGGAAGTGCCGAAGTTCGTGTCTTCTGGCCGCTTTCCCAGCGGCTGCCACTGGCATTGGCCGCCGCCTACCGCAGCACGATACTGTAGTCCGACATAGTTCCCTCCCGGACCCCAACCACACACATGCCGCGTCCCGCAACACTCGACGAGATATACGACGTCACCGAGAAGGCCGTGGACGTCTTCCGCGACCATGGCCTGAGGACCTGTCTGTTCGGAAGCGCGGCATGCAGTCTCTACGGCGTCGACCGCACCCCGAACGTAAGACCATATCTGATAAATCACGATCAGCTCGAGCCTGACGGGACGGCTTTGGCATATACAGGACGTAGATCTGGTCGTACTCACCTTTGACTACGACCAAGAGCAGCTGAAGCAGCTCCTCGTAGACAATGATAGCGACTTCTACCTCGTTCCTTCCCGGAACCCTTCAGCGACCTACAGCATCCTCTGGTGCCGGCTCCCGGGGAGCAGCGGGCGTCGTGGTCGTCCCCGTGGTGGCGCACAGCGCAGCTGCAAAGTCGACATCCTCATCCCCGGGGTGCTCAACATCCCCGACGTCCCGCGGCGGCGGATCAAGACAATCTCCGGGATCCCCACCATGCCGCTCATCCCGCTCCTCCTTCTGAAGCTGCAGGGGTGGTCGAACCATCGGGACTCGCCCAGAGGGGACATGCAGGAGAAGCAGTATGTCGACGCGGAGGATATTTTGGAGCTGCTGGAGATCGCGGTGGAGCGGGGCCAGGAGGTGTGGCAGGCGAACTTGTCGTGGATGCCGCAGGGACTGATCGATGACTCTGAGGCACGGGTGGAAGACTTTATGGAAGAGTATCCGGATAGTACGATGGACTGGGAAGCGGTTGGGTTTCATTGAAGGAGTCATATAGCTAGACGTACCAATCGGCATGATCTTTGTCACTAAGAGTCTCCCTCTCCTCGTGCGATCTCCTGGAACGCATGCGAGTGACCCGAAAGGTGTTCCCCATCGACCAGGGAAGACGTGGGTAAGACTGTCTCGCTCGTCAATACTAGTGTCTTCAACATTGAATGATAAGCGACATACCGAGGTTCTACGCAATGCTATGTCAAGCAGTTGTGAGCTGCAGGCGTCGCCGATGTCTGCCCGATCCGGACCCCGAAGGGAAGGGTAGCTGTCTGTCCGGTGACGTCAGAAGAGTATCTGTGGTCCGTCAATATATATACGAACAGCTCATCCAAAGTCCCGAGTACGAACCTTTGCTCTCTTCCTCCATTACCCATGCCCTAGCTTCTACCATTGAGGTCGATGCAGGGTGCGTCCGCGCTGTGTTCAGACTAGACGAACTGTTGCAGTGTCTATAAGGACTCGACAAGTTCTGCCTCTTCATGGTCGGGCTGGCATCAAGAGTAGGACGGGATGCAGCTACTCGACGCCTGCGCGAGTCGCGACTGTCGTCGCGTTTGTGTCGCCCTGGTTCGCCGTCGTCGCGCTCTGTCGCGTGGCAGTTCCCGTGTCAAGCACGTGATCGTGCCGCAGCGTGTCGGCCACCGGATCGGGACTGCGGCTACTGGAGGCGGCACGATTAGCGCGGGTCGTCAATCGCGCTCTGGTCGTCGTCCTTGCCCTCCTCCACGTCGCTCCCGCCGTCATGGCGGCCGACGACAAGACCCTCAAGATCGCTGCCCGCCTCGGTGCGTACCCTGCCCCGTGCCACACGTCTTGTGCTAAATGGGATTGACGCCCATATACTCGGCGAATCACACAGTCTGCACCGACCAATGGCTCGTCACCCACGTCGACCCCGCCTGGTCAATCTTGCAGCTGAAACAGTATTTGCTGCACAAGTTTTGTCGGGATGCCTCAGACTCCTGCCACAATCCCCGCGCCATCCCCGTCTCTCCTCGCAAGACGCGTCGCCGTTCACTCTCCCCGATCACTTTTGCCGCACCAACGCCACGCAAGGTCAAGGTCCCGGCCGGGCCCCCCACCAGCTCGGAGGAGTCGAGCCTGAGTGATTTGTCCGCCGAAGACGACGACGACCTCGACGACGACGACGACATCACCAAAGCGTTCAATGATGCACACCGTTACAAGTACAATGCTCGCCCATCCACCTCTTCCGCCTCAGAGTCTGTCACCCGCCTCCTCTCAGACGGTGGCCCAAATCCCCAAGCATATATCCTGCTTACCTTCTCGACCACTCAGATTCTGGAGGACCGCTTCTCCCTTTCATGGTACGGCATTCATCCTGACGAGCTGCTTGAACTCCATCCCACATCTGTCTCGTTTGTCTCCCTCCAACGCTCCTCCCTCGACGCATACATCGCGCCCTACTTTGCTGCGAGGGTATGGGCGCTGCGTATCGTTGGCAGCAAGCTGGAAGGAGGGCCGAACATCCTGCGGAAACGCTTTGGCGAAGACGACGGTACTGCGGAAGCCAAACCGCCGGGCGCGCGAGACAAGGGGAAGCGGAAGGTGGCCGTTGAGTGGAAAGAGCGATGGGCTATCATTCACCAGGGGGTCTTCTCGCTGTGCAAGGAGCGCCATGTGAGTACTTCATTTGCGAGGCCAAGGGATACATGCGCTGGGACACTGACGCGGTTCTCTAGGATACCCATTCCGCCTTTTCTGCCCCCGTGTCGTCCCTGCTCTCCATCCGCGACAGCGCGCACTTCACCCTTCCTCTGCATTCCCGCCGACTGCGCCAGAAGTCATCTTCGCCACCCGCATCCAACGTCGTTTGCCTCAAATTCAGCTCCTCCTTCGATTCAAGACAGCGAACGTTCTCGAACGACTCCATGTCCGTTAGTTTCGAGCGACGTACCTCAGATCCTTCGGCCGCGCCCTCGGGGTCTGGTGGCCAGTCTGCCTGGTGGCGTCGAGGATCACGAGACGTGTCCTCTACGTTGACGTTGGGTATAGCATCCAGCGCGAGTATACTGGTCGGTAGCGGGAGCGTGGTCGATGCCTGGGACTCGTTTGCGCGGCGCGGAAGTCGGGCAGGCTTAGACGACTCGGAAGGGGATGCGACGCTCCCAAGGGAGAAGGGAAAGGGGAAGGCTCAAGACGATGAGGAGGAATCGGTGTGGATCGTGCTAGATATGTTGGACAGCGCAGGTGTGTTCTATCCTTCTTGACATTTCTGTTGGTGGCTCAACGATCCCCAGCGTGCTCGCACATCCTGCGCGTCCTGCATCGTCAAGTTCCGCCAGCGTGCCATACCACGTTCCTCCCCTCTCGTACTCCCTCCATGTACTCTCCTGCCCCCTCTCCAATCATCTTCAGCACGCGCGCATCCACGCCTGCAACACCACACTCGCCTACGACGCCGGGGCCATCTTCATCTTTCGCCTTCCCTCAAACTCCTATACTCTCACCGAAGTCCTCAGGCCCTTCCCCGCTCCCGTCAGCCACCCCTTCGTCCGTCTCCCTGAACTCATACCCCTTCCCATCTGTCAGTCATTCGCGCACGTCCAGCCCGGCAGTAAAACTACCCACCATCGACACCTCGATGACTGCGCATAGTCCAGGGGTCCCATATCCCTCCTGGAGACTTTCTCTCGTACGCAACGCCCGTCGCGCAGGTCTGGGTTCTGTTGGTCGCGCGATGGAGCTTGTGATGTTTGGTGACGAGGACGAGGACGACTTCGCAGATATCGAGGACGCGGAGGAGGAGGACGACCTTGCCATAGAGTGGGCACGTCGTACAAGCAGTGTCGGCCCCTCACCCATCGAGCCTCCCGAGCAGTTCAAGTTCCCATCAAGGCATGCGAGCGACCCGGCCTTCAAGAGCATCCCTGAGGAAGGGCCTGCTCCTGAAACAGAGCCCGATACGCCTTCGCTATTGGAGCCCGCGGCGGTCCTCCAGCCGTTTGCCCGCCCACACCGACCGTCACACCCGCTGGTCGACCTGACGTCTCTCTACAGCACGGAGCGCGAGACATTACACGATTCCGACGGGAGCGAGGCCGAATGGGATGGCTGGGTGGACGCCCTCGTCGCGCAGCATAGGCAGGAGGCATTGCTCGCGCGTGCGCGAGCTAGGCGGGACGCGCTGGTGTCGCCGGATGGCCTGGACACCGTCATTTCGGGCCAGGCTAGCACCGTTCGTCCGCCTGGTGCAGGCGAGCCAGTCTGGGGCGCCGGCTGGTCATCGCAGTTTGGGGGCTCGCGGACCTCGCTCTCACAAGCCGGGACTCCGGAGCGTGAGCATCCGGACGAGGAGGAGGAGGAGGAGGAGGAGGGTGCGACGTGGGACTGCGTCGGCCCCAGCGATGTCGAGGCCGATGGGGACACCGAGGAGTCGTCCGCGCATAGCTCCGACCTCCATGCCGGCCCACCTCTCCTGTCCCAGCGCCGGATGACAACGTCTGGTTCGGGGACGCGCGCGAAGCGGCCGAAGCATACCGCTCCAGCAGAAGGCCAGGGGAAGACGCTCTCAAGCTACTCGTCCGCGGACTCGCTGCTGCGGCGCACGATGCGCACGAACATCAAGTCGATCAAGAAGCTGAGCCTGACCCAGGCGAAACGCGCGTCCATGCATGTCCTGTTCCCGTCTGCCTCGAAGTCCGACGCGCACCTCGACGCCGAGGTCCCGCCCCGTGCGGCGTCGGCGTCCCCCCCGCCCTCGCAGAGCCTGGCGCGCCCCTCGATGACGAGCATGCGGAGCACACCCAACGTAGGCACGCGCCCGCGGCCGTTCTCCCCGCTGTCGAGCCAGCTCCCAGGACAGCAGTACGACGACGACGACGAGGGCGAGGACGAGCACGACGACGCAGACGAGCACGAAGAGGACGTCGACGTCGATGACGTCGAAGAAGAGCCCGAGGGCGACGGCTACATGGACAGCGAGCTGGGGCACGGCGCGCACATCAGCGAGCTCGGGCACGACCCGCAGCTCACGGGCGGGCGCCACCCGGTGCCGATGCCCGGGATGCGCATGGTGCCCGCGGGGTACACCACGTTCCAGCACTCGTCGCTGTACGGCCGCGGCCAGCAGGGCGGCCCGGAGGAGAAAACGCACGCAGGGATCATGCACGGGCAGTCGATGCAGAAGCTGCCGATGGGGATGGGGAAGATGATGACGACGGTGAGCAGCACGGTCAGCGTCGGGCGGGGGGCGCGGCGGGGCGCGACGCGGTAGTGGTTCAACGTGTCCGGGGGCGCGACGGTAAGAGGTAATGGGGTTGGGCTTCGAGCAGTAATTGGATGGTTGGATGGATGGAGGAGAAGAGACGGGAAGAAATGGCAAGTGTACTATATTAGAGGTAATCACCGGTTAGTGGTTAGTGGAGGGCTGCGCCCTCGTAGGTCTAGGACGTCTGTAATCATACGTATACCGTACGCCGCTACGCATCTCTTGCGGTCTCCAAGCATCCACTTACATACATCTGTAGTATTAGGAGCATCACGCATTGCATTCAGTATATATCGATATCCCTTGTCATGATCTCGTGCTGGTGAATTTTGATAGAGTCACTATGTAGCAGTTGCACAACATGCGCGTGTACGATGCCCAATCGGTATCAATCGTAGCCCCCGGTGGAAAGGGACGGAGGGATAGCATCTGCGCCGGCACCGCAGGATACCCCGATGTCGTCCGTCAGCTGCAGCTCGATGAGCGAGCCGTTCGTGAACGCGTCCCACTCGATGAAGCAGTTGGACTTCCACGGCTTCCCGTCGATCGTCACGTTCTGCATGTCCCTCGTCAGCTCATCCCCGGTTCTCTATTACTTACCGGAAGTACTGACCTTGACGAAGACATGTCCCCCAGTGCCGTCCGTCGGATTGCCCCTGAAGCCGTTCGCGCGGATGGTCGTCGTGGTGTTGAGCACGGGGTTCCGGAAGGAGATCTGCGGGAAGTACGGCGAGGAGAGGAGGAACTGCTTCGTTGCCGGGAGAGGGTACAAGCCTGCCAGGTAGAAGGCGACGTAGCTGCCCATCGCGCCCGAATCTGCGAGCAGCCGCACGTTATTGAGTCGGACAACGAGTGTATGACTGGAGGGAGAAGCGCACCGTCGTTTCCCGGGAGGCCGTTGGTGGAGGTGTTGTAGAACTCGGAGATTACTTGGCGGGAGCGCTGCGTGCTCAGGCCGGGCTTGTTCGCATAGTGGTACATGAAGGGGATCTGCTGGGACGGCTCGTCCGTCGAGTCGAAGTATCCCTAGGAGGGTAGGACATCATGAGATCAGCTAGAGAGAGACACGAGGAAGCGCACCTCGTCGAAGATGAAGTTGAGCCGCTTGACGAACTTGTCTACCCCACCTTGGAGCTCGATGAGCTTTGCAGTGTCATGTGGGACATATTGCGTGTACTGTCAACTCGCACGGTCACATCAGCCTTCGTCGCGACGGCCACAAAGGAGTGTTCACGTACGACAATCGGGGACCCCTCATAAAAGCCATCGTGCCGCTGCGCGTTCAGGAAGCAGGTCGATTGTGTAGGGTCGTGGATGCTGCAGTGGCGCGGATCCGTAAAGTTGAACTTCCCGTTCGCGAAGCGAGGCTGAACGGCAGGGATGAGCACATGCAGGTGGTCCGCATGCCGAAGAAGCTCAAAGGTAGTAACGCACTTGCATGAACCCGGCGATATCCTTCCTCCCGGGGAACGTGGTGTTCGCGTTCCACACATTGTTGAAATTCTCAGAGCGTTGTGCATACTGGAGAGAGGGAAGACTGAACGGAAGATCAGAATCTTTGAAGGAGTATGTATGCTACCTTCTGTCCATCGCTAGTCTTCCCAAGAGCTTTCGCCACTTGCGAGATCGTGAAGTCGTCGAA
Source organism: Polyporus arcularius HHB13444 (assembly GCA_004369055.1). Lineage (NCBI taxonomy): Eukaryota > Fungi > Basidiomycota > Agaricomycetes > Polyporales > Polyporaceae > Polyporus > Polyporus arcularius. The sequence continues at coordinate 40,382 of ML211184.1, forward strand.
TGCATACTGCCGGTTCATCCTCGTTAGCCGGATGCTGCAACACGTTCGGTGACTGGAACACACCTCCAAAGTCCGAGAGACCTGCTTCGAGTTCGTACCGCCCCTCTCGAACACATCTTGCGCGACATAGCCTGTCGACCGATGTTAGTCCCAATGGCTAAGCCTTATGCATCTTCCTATCACACATGACTCACCAAGAGTTTTCCAGATGTTCGCCTGCCTGCCCTGCAGGTCCCAGTTCGGAGGCTGCAGCTCCGCATCCGCCAGGAGGGCATTGTACAGAGTGTCCGCGGGTACACTCAACGCGTCGGCTTGCTGTTGGAACTTGACGAAGAATTCCGCAAGGATGGGGTCTCCGTCTGCAGCATGGACGCGGTCAGCACATATGAATGATCACAGAGCAAGAAAGGAAGAGACATACTGCTTCCTCCCTGGATGAAATGTTTGACCGTTGCGCCTCGGCATTCCGGTAGCCAGCCTTCATGCTGCTGGATGTTGATCATTCCGCGCACGATGCGCGCGAACGTTGCGGGGTCGTGAAGTGCCATGAATGGGAACAGTGTACGGTACGTGTCCCACTGCATGACATTCCGTCAGCATATCTCTCTGAGAGGGAAAGATGCACTCACATTGCAGTAGAACGAGTCGTAGTAAGGTTCGGTTGAGTTCCACAGCGGGTTCTCTCCGGTATCTGCACCAGAATTGTCAGTAGGCACACTTTGATCCCCCACTCTGTGGACCTACAGTCAGCCGGAGAGAGGTGGGTCCTATACATCGAGCTGTAGAGCAAGTCGACAATTTCGGAGTCGACGCCCTTGGGGTCCACCTGCACCCTTCCAAGTAGCTCACTCCATTGCGCTCTTGACGCCGCCCGAACCTTCTCAAATCCGAAGTCTGGAATCTCTTGTTCCGCGTTGGCGCATGCTTGCTCGGGCGAGATCAAGGAAACCCCGACACGAGCGATGATGGTAGTATGGCCTGAACATTAGATATGTTAGTTTCCGCTATCGTAGCAGTAGGGAGCGAAGTACCATGCGTGTTAGGCTTGAACGTAAACAAGGCTCCAAGTTCGTCAGTAAACCCTTGGAGAAGGCGACAAGGAATCAGGAGTCATGGACCACGGCAAACTGGTGGGTGCGACGCACCGGTGTACAACTGCGTCACTGACACGGTCTGCTTGACCGGGAAGTTACCAAGCCACGCGCCGAACTCAGTAGGTACTCCCTGAAGGACGCAAGTGTGGCGTCAAGACGGCCGACTAATCAGAACGCAGCATTTGAGTTCAACTCACCAAATTATACCCATCACCCTTGAAGTCGACACAAGTGAACGCACTGTAGCGGCCAGGACCGAACGAACCGGCGAATCGTGCTCCACCTGCGCGCCATACCTTCAGAATGACCGGAGGCGAAGTCAAGGGTGCATGACTGACCAGTAATTCGAGCGGTCTTCTCATCGAGGTCCATGAGTGGGTCTGTGCTACTCTGCTGACCGTCGTTCGTGATGTCGACGACAATCCGCGGGAACTTGGTACCGGCCGGGAAGGTATAGCTAAAAGGGCAACCGACGTTAGTGTTGTTTTATCAGCAAATTGAGAGGACAACTTACCGATGGAGAGCAGTCCGACGCGTGGAGGTCAGCTCAACGCGGACCCCGGTGGACTGCATGTGCGCTCTCAAGTCAAACAGCGTGGCATGCATGCAGAATGCGGCATACTGACCAAGTTTGAGGCGAAATATCCAGGTTCAGCTGCGTCATCCGGAGTGCCTACGATGTGCACAGTGAGCCTCGTTGGATTCGATCCTCCTGTTATCCATCACTGCGTACCATCATCAAGCACCTTCCGCAGAGTCTTGCGTCCGGCAAGCGAAGTCTGGCATTCTTCAAAGGTGTTTCCTTTTCCGCAGCTGGCGAAGGGGAACAGCTTGAAGAGGGACAAGGGGACGGCCTATGCACGTCATATCCATGAACACTGTAGGCTCAGAGAGCATATCGAGCGAACCTACCCCTCCGGTTCCGTCATCGTGCAACTGAGAGAAGCCGGTCACGTTGAAGATGGGGTCCGCGTCGTATCCCGCATGCTAGCACATACTTCTGTCAGTTGCTCATATCGCGAATGTCACTTTTGAACGCACATTGCCTGGCGAGTCGGTGTCCATCCCGACCTTCACCATTCCATGGGGTATTGTTGCACCTGGTCGCACTGTGAGGCGATTCAAAATGACCAAGTGAAAATCCTACTCACCTGGAAAGACGTGCCCTCCATTCGTCGTCCCAACAAACAGATTAACACGGCTCGCAGCATCCGGTATGAAAGGTGCAGACACCGAGCTTGATGGTTGCGCAGCGCTCGCCGTGGACACTGCAGAGCCCGTGAACGCGACCGACGTCTCAATACCTACCACGCCCGACAGCGACAGCGCAGACACGAACATCGCCGCCCTGGCCCGGAGTGACAGCATGACGGGCGAGTGAGCTCCCGCAGCGTGCAGGACCTATATCCTCTTATATCGTCCCCTACCGTCACCGGCCTCGTGCCCGAGAACGCACCTCGCTGTCCGCATCGAAGTCGATCAGATTCCCGTCGTGTCAAGCAATATCGTCCGCGCCATTCCAGCCCCTGCGAGACATCTCAGCAGGGGACACCTGACCGCCACGCACGCTCGCCGTCCGTAGGGACGATCAGAGCCGCGGAGGCCCGCCGGCCATGTGAGTGCACGGGATGCGCGCCGTGCGGGCATAGTGAGGCACTTCGAGGGCACTTCGCGCCGGTCGCGGACCATTCTCGAGGACGATGGGTGCTTCTGCTCGGGTATATGGCACACGTGATCTCCTGTCCGTGCGGTATCAGAAACAGTTGAACGACTTTGATTGGCAAGATGACTACTTCCTTGAGGCCGCTGTTAGAATGGAGTGTCGGTTATGCCTACGGTGGTCAATGGGCATGCTGAACAAGTTGGCAGAGTTACGTACGTCGAGATCGGAAGAAAAGGTCTGGCTTCGTCTGCGAACAGAGGTCAGTATCCGTTACCTTCGGCGACCAGTCTTCACGAAATGGACAGGATGCTGTCGGTATATCCTCGGTCACTTGAACATTCTATAGACACAACACTCCAGGCGATACAAGGGATTTTTACAGCGAACGAAGAGCGGAGGAAGCTCTACTGATACATAATGTGCCTGTACGCAACTCGTCAGTAACACATCGACTGAGCACGCAAGAAGGACTTACGCGGTATCGAACTGCTCCATCAAGTCCAGGACCTGCTCGAGGTGGCCAAAGCCCAGCTGCTCCTGCCGGCCCTGCGCTAGCGCGCCCGCGGTCTTGATGATGTTCTTGATCTGGCGCCCGTTGACCTTCTTCTCGCCCAGCGTGCGCAGCTCGTCGTGCGAGAGGCCGCCGTTCGGGATGTCTCCGTTGACGCGCTTGAGGAAGGCGAGCCAGATCTGGCGTTTCGCGTCCGAGGATAGATCCTGGTACCGCAGGGAGACGTGGATGCGCGACTGGAACGCCTCGTCGAAGACACGGACGCGGTTCGTCGTAAGGAAGAGGATCCCGCGGAAATACCTGGTACGTGGTAACAGGGACGTCGTGCACTCATCAGTGGGAGGCTCACAGCCGACCAGGGAACGGGAACGTACTCGAGCTGCCGGAGGAAGACCGCCACCATGGCATTCCGCTCCAGGTGTGCGAGCGTACGCTCCTCCAGGAACACGTCTGCCTCGTCGATCAAGACAACCGCGCCCCAGATTGCGGACACCTTGAGGATCGTGGTGAGGTTGGCATCCAGGGCTTCGGCATGGGTGCCGAGATCTGCTGCTCCCACCACGTAGAGAGGCCCTAACAGCAAGTGAGGACTATGTCAGCACCTCAGCCGATCCCAGATCACAGACAGACAACGCGAATGTGAACGTACTTCGCACGTCTAAATGGGGAGTGACGCAGCGGCACCGGTGAGCGAGATATTCTGAGGACATCATGGGACGGAACGACGTACATTCGCTCATGGCTTCCGCGGTCAGGCTCTTTCCCGTGCCTGGGTTGCCGTAGAGGTTGATGACGAGCCCGTGGCCCTTGCCCGACACGAAGTCGTCGAACTTCCTCGACGCGCCAGCACTATGCGACTCGACCAGTGTCTTCAGCACCTGCTTGTGCTTCGGCGGGATGACGAGCTGCTCGAACGCCTCATCGTTCCACTTGAATGGCTCCACCCGCTCGACCATGAACTCCACTAAAGGGATTAGCGTGAGTATACACATACATGGTCCTCAGCGTGTGGGAGCCAGGAACGAGGGTACTCACACCATTGCTTGTCTGAGAAGCTGAAGCCATATACGATTGGGGAAGTGAGCAAAAGCTCCTCGTCCGTGAGGTCACGCTTATCGGCATCCCCGAGCTGAACCCGCGCGCGCTGAGCGTGTCTATCTATATCCTGACCCGCGAGGTTCTTCGAGACCCGTGGCAGCATAGGGTAGTTCGGGACCGTGTCCGCGAACGTCTCTGCAAAGCCAACCGTCAGATCGCTCACATTCGGAGAAGGGTTCGGTACCGCATAGCAGATTTCTATACTGACTCCGATCTATCATGATCCTTGAGTTGACCTGTGCAACGGTCGCTCCGACGTCAGCCCCATCGCGGATCCGACAGGAAGGAACAAGAAACGCACGCTGTGCTTGATGTAGCTTGTTTCCTTGAACCGGAAGGCGAGCCCGCGGTATGCAACGTGATGCATACCACCCGCAATCTGTGCCCACTTCTTTCCCCGAGAGATCAGCCGCTCCTTCAGACCGTCAACCCCTCCAGGGCCCGAATAATACTGCACCGGGTACGCGGCCAACTGCGAGATCTTCTTCGTGCCCTTGAACCGGGGTATATCGATAACGCGTCCGAGGCCGGCGTACCCGAAGGGCATCCGCTTCGCCCTCTGCACGTTCGCGCCCGTCCCGAGGTCGCCAAGGTTCTCCGCAGGGGCACCGATGTCGACCTCGATGTACTCAAGAACGAGACGCCAGAAGTACTGCATCTGCGCTTCTTGTGAGTTCTTGGACGTGAGGAGCCCAGTTGGGTCGTACGCGGCTGAGACGGCCGCATTGTGGTCGGCTTTCTGGCAGAGCTCAGAGTGCACGAGGCGAACGCATCGCGGCTCGGAGGTGATGGGGCAAAGCATGTACAAGGTCGTCTTGCCGGGGACAAAGAGGGACCAGAGGAGATCGAAGGTGATCTCATCGTGCTTGATGAGAGACGCGAGGTTGTCGAGGGTGCTGGAGTACGTGTCCTTGAGGTATCCGAGGAAATGTGCAAGATGGTCGTGGGTGCGCCGGAGAGGGGAGTCTTCGGGCTCGTTCTGCACCTGGCCTTCCAGTTTCTCCGCGTGCGCGAGGAACTCCGGATACCAAGCGAGGAGGGTGTTCGGATCAATCTGTGTCAAAGATAGAGTTTTAGCGTGCGGACTAGCCGAGGTCCCCTGCGGGAGAAGGCTACGTACGCGGAGGGGCTTCGCCGTCCAGGAGATGCCTTGCACGTGTCCGATGACATCTTGTCCAACCTTGATGAGCTCGGGGCTGTTGATCTGCAGCGACGTCGTCACGTTGAAGCTGTTGGTCTTGCCGTCCTGGCTGTGGTTGAACTTGCGGATGACGGCAAACGCGTAGACATTGTACTTTTGCGCCTCGTTCTTCCGCGTCTTCTCGTCGTCCGTGGGCGGTGGCGCAGGCCGGATCGACCACTGGTTCTTGAAGACGTCATGGACTTCGTTCAGGTACTTGATCTCGAGCACGCTCCCCGGTGGCCCCTCGGGGATCTCCTCGGGGACGGTGGGCTCATCGGACGGGTCCATCTCGATCGTCTCTCCCGCTTGCGCGGGCATGGCAAAGCCGGGTGAGAGATCGTCCCCGACAAAGCCCGCTGCCATACCGAGCATGTTAATGATTCGTGGTGGCACTGCGTGGCCCGCCTGGGCGCCTGCGAGGAATGGGAGGTGGAACCGGCTGTAGGACAGTACAACTTACCTTGAACGAGGCGAGCACGAGCACGCTGTCGGCTTCCGCTCATGGTTGTGCAGTCTTGAGGGGAGTGGCGTCCTAGGAGGGTGAGCGGTCCTTATGTATGGAATCCTAGGACATGATAGATGAGCCTCGTGGCGCTTGACTGCAGCAGATGCGCGGTGGCCGCATCGCACGTACAAACAAAGAGTGTTTGTATCCGGAAGCAACCGCAGTGCACTACGGTTACCGAAGGGAAGCGCAGAGCAGTACCAGTGTCAAATCAGCGCGGGCGGTCGCTGACAGGAATGCCGCACGTACCGGCGTCCTCAGATGGTACTTTGACGGAGAAATTGGAGCTGAACACCCCTTGAAATTGTTGATGTTGTAGGCGGTCGTATCTCTGTATAGAATAAAGCAATCAGGCCAGCTGATACCGGCCCAATGAAGTGGCTGAGAGAGAAGCACACACAACGAACACCTGACCGTGGGTACACTACAGAAAGCCCAATGTTCGCCTACAGTCCAACGAGAAAGTCAGGTTGAGTAGACATGTCTGTCCGGCGGACAGTCCGCAGATTCGGGCGGACCACCTAGCGTGTCTCTGAAGTCACTGCCTGTCACAGACCCGCCGTCCACACATCCTCCCCGGGGCTCCTGACTATCGTGTCACCGTCAGCCAGGTGCCTGGCAGGAAATATCGCCGGCGCCGGCGGTCAAGATGGGACCAGGGCCAGGCGGGCCATTATGTGACCCTCTGCGCAGGGCTCGAGGGCTTTGTCCGGCGGACAATCCGGTAGATGGTCCGCTGGACAAGGTCCCTAGTCGCTCGGAACATCATAGTCCGAAGGTCTCTTCGTTGGCCAGTATGGGTCGCTGTTGTCGCTGCGCCGACCAATTCCTGCTGGTGAACGGCGGTGCTCGCAATATACCCTACACCACGATGAGACGGGCTAACAGTTCAGCGTACGTGAGGAGCAGGACGCGGCGTCAAGTTTCAGGGTGAACCAGCTGCACGGCAGGCATATTCGCATTTTGGACGAGCAAACAGGAGACAGATTGACACCGCGCGAGGATGTCGTTTGTCTCAACCGTCCAGAAGGTCTCCTTTCAGTCTGAACCTGGCCAACAGTCCAACTCGCGCGGCCGCCATTGGCATGACTTTTGTCCCGTTCAAAATGTCGCTGTGCCACTCGCGAGCGAACACCGCTCGTGCTCGACATGAACATGAACACATTAGATCACCACCTGGCGCGTGGGTCCAACTATCGTCAACTGAACATCTATGGCCAGAGGACTCACAATATTGTTCGAGTGGTGGTCTGAGGCGAGTCGACGCGTCCTGCTACAGGCGCTTATGAGCCATCACCGCCATGCTATCCGTATCGAGTAATTCCCACGCACGTCGGTCCGTTCCGGCGTCGTTCGTTAGACGCCTGGAGCTATCCGCTGTCGTTTGCCCACTCACGGTGACTCTGTCCTTTCCTCACAGCTCTGCGTCTCCTGGTACCACTGTCACGGTCAGAGCAGAGCAACGCAACACCGTGCTATCTGACATGCTACCAAGGATATTTTGATCTCTCTCATGTGGTTTCAGAGCCTGGCACAATACTAGCAGCCTACTACTTATGCACCAACGCGTCTTGTTTAATGAGGTCAGTCGGGCTTGCGCAAGACCGCCTAACATTAATCATTGTGCGAAGTTGCATGCATTCACGCAAACGTTCACAGAGCCGCGGATGTTACGAACGATGGCTTAAAGCCCTCCTAGCGGCACCTGTCACGGGTCGCCCGCCAAGAATCGCCCCGCATTCCCATCCTCCACCCGCTCCCGGCTGCCCTTATCTCCTGCCGAACCGCTCACCTTTCCGGCCGCAACAATCTCACTAGCACAGACTAGCACCTCGTTCAGCTACAGATGCGAACACGGCTCCCGATCTCGCACCAAAGACAAACATATCCACGCCCTGCGAAGGTTCACATGAGAACCTGGCGGGCGCGTGCCTTCCCGGGGCCCCGTCATTCTACTTTTATGCGGACGCGAAACAGAGTCCATGCCACTTGTGGCGGGCGACGACACACCGCAGCCGCTTTTCTGGCTCGCTCCCTGGTCAGTTGGTCCGCCACGCCGGGGACCTGACGCCCGAGGCTTGATTAGCGTGTGCATGAGACAATGAACGTCGCCTGTCGTATATATAAGGTGGGTCCGTGGACATCGCTGGGGTGGTCGTCCTTGCGCCCTTTCACGACCCTCACGTCCTTGACGCCCTTCCTGCCCACACTCGAGGAGACGAGTACCCGGCAATGTCTGACAAGGGAACGGAGAGCCGGAGCAACAGCCTGGAGAAGGTCGCGGCGACGATCGAGGAGACGCCGGTGAAGGGGACCCTCGCGTATGGCGGAGAGGACACGCTCCCACCGCCCCCGACGCTGACCGCGGAGGAGGAGAAGCGGCTATGGCGGAAGATAGACATGCGGCTGATGCCCATCCTCACGCTGATGTACCTGTGCTCGTTCTTGGACAGAGGGAACATCGGTACGTGGCCTTCTGGAGTTCGCGAATGGGAGCGGGACTAACTCAGAGGGCATGCAGGGAACGCGAAACTGCAGGGTTTGACGACGCAGTTGAACCTGACTGGAGACAAGTACAATATCGCCTTGGTGAGTCTTGTGTTGTGTGGTGGCGGGCGCGATCTCACCTGACCTCGTCTAGACCATGTATTTCATAGTGAGTTCGTCTCGCGACGCGTTTATGGAGTTTCGTTGAGCATCTAGCGCAGCCGTATTGCCTATTCGAATGTCCTGCCAAGTAAGAGATCAAAGATTTGCATGTAGTCAGTGTACTAACGTAGATCCTACGGGTAGCCTCGTTCTCAAGAAGTTCCGGCCATCAAAATGGCTTCCGGGCATCACAGTGCGTTACTTTGGCAAGCTAACTTAGGATCGCAGCTGACATCCTCGCAGCTTGTCTGGGGATTGATAATGTACGCCTGCCGTCCCCTCTACTGCTTCGACCGTCGAACTGAACACCTAAATGCGCATCCAGGACTCTCATGGGCCTCGTCAAGACGTCTGTCTCGCCATCTGTCATTAGACCAACAGCAACTGACCATGGTCTCTCTGCAGATACCCACAACTAGTTGGCACCCGGATATGTCTCGGCGTCGCAGAAGCTGGCCTCTTCCCCGGAGTTGTCTACTAGTCAGTGCAAGCCATTCCTCGCATCTCGATGCACTCGAATTGACACACCCACAGTCTCTCGCTATGGTACCCGCGCCACATGCTGCAGTACCGCGTCGGTGTATTCTTCGGAGGCGCGACGCTCGCGGGCGCGTTCTCCGGCCTGCTCGCGTTCGGCATCTCCTTCATGTCTGGGACGGCGGGCATGCTCGGCTGGTCATGGATCTTCGTGAGTTCCTCGTGAAATTCCCAAGATGATGAAGAGCTTACATTCCTGGCACAGATCATTGAGGGTATGGCGACCGTTGTCGTTGGTGTAGTCTCGTTCTTCAGTGAGTCAAAATTGTGACCTACAGTTGGTGGCGCGCTGACTGCAAATTACAGTCCTCGTGGACTTCCCGCATACTGCGACCTTCCTCACGCCGGAGGAGCGCGCATGGGTTGTTCACCGCAAGAGTACGTTCTTCAGGGAATCTCCCTCTCGACTTGCGAAGCTGATAGCTCCCGCTCGTCGGCAGAGTACGACAACTCGTCCGTTGGCGAGGAAGAACACTTCGAGCTGCGCCACATTTGGGAGACTCTCCTCGACTGGCAAGTCTGGGCACATATACTCATCTACATGTCCATCATCACCCCCTGTGAGTCTTCATTGGGACCAGAATCCCCATTTGAGCGATCACTCACCGCGTACATCCTTGCGCAGTGTACGGCATCTCTCTGTTCCTCCCGTAAGCAACCCTTTTGTGCACCCTCTCGCTGCTGGCTGACAGAGCCCTCGGCGATCCAGGTCCATTATCAATGGGTGCGTCTCTCGTCCTCCAGTGATCACGGCCCTGGAATTTTCCCCATCCCACTGAAACATAGAAGCGGAGGCTGACGACCAAAACTGCACCGTAACAGGTTCGGCTTCTCCACACCGATCTCGCAGCTGCTCACAGTCCCGCCTTACGTGTTCGCGAGTACGTCTCATTTCCCTTCCTTGCCTTTTTCCCTTCCCTTCCCTCGCTTCTTGTTTCTGTACCTGGCATCCTCGCCATTCTTTTTGACCCGCTTAACCATCGCGAGCTCACACATGACCCGCTCCCAGCCGGCACACTCATCGCCTGGGCCATCTGGTCCGACCGCATCAAGAAGCGGTGGCCGTTCGTGCTCGCCGGGCTCGTGTACTGCCTGGTCGGCTTCGTGATCAACATCGTGGACGTGCCCATCGGCGTGAAGTACTTTGGGACGTTCCTCATCGTCGCGGGCGCGTACGCCGGCTTCCCGGGTGTCGTCGCGTGGTACGTTCTTCCTCCTCACGAGAGGCGGCGCTGGGCTGACATGCTGGAACTGAACAGGCTGGGGAACAACCTCGCGGGCCACTACAAGCGCGGGGTGGGCATGGCGCTGCACATCGGGATCGGCAACTTCGGAGGCGCGATCGCTAGCAACATCTACCGCACGCAGGATGCACCGCGCTACATTCTCGGACGTGAGTCACCCTCTGTACTCTCCGAGGACTCGAAGCTGACGCGAGCCGGGGTGATAACAGACGCCATCGAGCTCATGTTCGTCGGGATTGGGTTCATCGTGCTGCCCATCACGGTCCTTGCCTACAAGCGCATCAACGCGCGACGCGAGGTGCTGGAGAAGGAGGCGGACGAGAAGGGCACGAAGCTCACCCCGGAGGAGATCAGGAGGTTGGGCGACCGCGCGCCCGACTTCCGGTACACTCTCTGAACGTGTTGCGTGGGTGTTGTGCTGCAGTAAAGCTGTACATCTTGTACGAGTACCTCTGTACGTCTGTAACGATAGAAAGTCGAGCTCTCCGGAGTCCAAAGTGCTGCCTTCCGCTTGAGTCCGCAGACGCTCGCGAGCTAGGCTCGCAGTGCCAGCCTCTAGTTACTCGTACCTCATAATAGAGGCTGGTTCTACTTATCGAGGGGGGTGCGGAGGGGTACCGTGAGAAAATTACGCTTC